>VYZW01044702.1:0-99094 GCA_013401315.1 Balaeniceps rex | reverse complement strand
AAGTAACTCTAACTCAGCTGAAACCAGGACAGAGGGAGACTCCCCAGGCTGAGCATCTCAGATGGGAGGAAGGCTCTGAGCTGCCCTGCCAGGATGCTAGCAGCCTGCAGCCAGTGCAGGAGCAAACCATAGGGTGTTGTAAGGAATTTGCTAGGAAAAGTGTGTTTATTGAGGGCAGCTTTGAGGATAGTCACTCTAAACTCAAGCACCCAAGCTGCCTCCACCCACCACTTTGGGCTGTGGAGCCCTTTCGCCCATCTAACCTTCACTCTAACAAGGGAAGAGGCATGTGTTAAGAGACAACTGCCAGACACTGTGCTCATCCCTCACACTGATTTGAAAAATAAAGTGTGTTATGGAGAACTTCTGCCCTAATTCGTTTTTGGTTAATGGGTAAAAAAGAGCTGGCACAGCTTGAAAAGTGCAGCGCATGTAGTTCGGGAAAGTCTCAAGTCACAGTGGGAAGAGTTCAACTGCACTTACTTAGTCTTGTTAATCTGATTTATTATAAGCAAAGGCACTCCAAGCAAAACAGCAATCCCTTAGATTTTTGTAAGAGATCTGACAACTGTTGTACAGAGGCATCTGATAACATTTAAGAATATTAAAAAAGTGTATATAATTGCCTCCTAGGAGAGGCATTTGTGCAGTGGAAGTCAAGAGAGTAGAAAGTGGCAGATTTGATGAATAACAGTGAAGAAAGGATGAACTCTTAGAAAAAATATTATGAAAGTGTGATGTCTAAAGAATATTTTCAGACTGGCAAAACTTTACACAAATATTTAGGGAGTAAATCACTTGTTTTCAAACTCAGAGACAGCATTTGTCCGGCGAGATGTACAGACCCCTCCCTTTCTTTAGTAGCAAATATTAGACCTTGCCCCCAGGTTTTGTTCCTTTGCGTTTGATGGACAGGTAAGTAGATCAGATCTTAATATTAAAGATAGGGGAGAGGACTTGGACACTGGAAGCTTTTTTTTTTTTTTTTTTTTTTTAAAGTCTACTTGGTCCTGAAATTTGGCAGAAATTTAATTTGACATTAAATAACGTTGTGATCAGGATACTAAAAAAAGTAAATGCATATATCCTGGAAGGATAATACATCAGAAATTTGTCTGGGATGGGGAGAAAAATAGACTTACTGCGGGTGTATCAGTGGGATGCAGTTGCTGTACTCTGGCCTGCTGCAGTCTCATTCTGGGGCACTGAGCAGTGCTGGGGAGGCGAGGATTTAGAAATCCTGCACAGTCTGTCCCAGCACAGCCAAACCCTGTGAGTCATTAAGCCATTAAAGTCAAGTACTTTCAGCCCCAGGTCTNCCCCCCCCCCCCCCGCTTCTTTCTAAATCACAGCAGGGATGTTCCAGCACCCAGGCGGCCTCCCTCCCTCCCTGCACTGAGTCAGGGCAGCCATGCGGGCAGGGACAGCCAGGCAGCTTCCCACACATCAGCACAGCAAGCTTTGCTCACGGCGTCCCATCCCTTGGCAGATAGGAGAATTCATTATGGAGGTTTGGGTTACTGTTATTTCACGTGATGTACTAGTGTGTGCAAAGGGCGACCACAGAGAAGAACAAACCTTCCTTCCCTATCTCTATTTTTGGAGGCATGCACAGGGACTCAGCTGGGAGGCTAAGGCTGGCAGGAGGTGGCAAGGAAGTCCCAGGTGGCTGTTGCAAATCATCTGCTACCCTAGCCCACGGGGAAGTTTTGCAAAAGGCCAGTATTGCATCTGTAAGGCACTCCTGGCCTTAGAAAGGCATCTGGAGAAGTGCAACGATGCACTATGTATTTAGTTACCTGTTTTTCTTGTCCAGAGAAAAACGATTTTAGGATGTAAGACAATACTCCGAAGGGACGTCTTCTGCATAGGATCCTGCCCTGGGACAGAGCAGACTGTGAGCAAATGCCTTGGTGTAACCTGGGTCTGCAGTTGAAGCCCCAGTTTTGCTCTGGATAGTAAGGCTGCTGATTCGGGAGAGCTCAGTACTGCATTTATGGTCCTTCCTATCAAGGGAAAAAGTATGAATGGAGACTGGAAGGTGCCGCTGCGGGCTTTACTTTAGCCCTTGTGGCAGCAGGAGTCCTTGGGACAGTATTGCAGGGGGAACTTGGCTATTAAGGGGATCAAGAAGATCCATTGCACCTGAAATGGGAGATGCCTGAGGTCTGTCCTTCTAGCTGTTTGCCCAAAAAAGAGGGTCTGTGAAAAATTTCCTCCACCTGACATCAGATAAATTTTCCCAGCACTTAATATATGCAGTTTTGCACCTATTAACTTTCAGAGTCTGTTTAACGCCGTAGGTCTGGTGCACGCTAATTCTTCAAAGGCCTTGAAGCTAAATAGGCTACTCTGTCAGTGACATGCGAAACTGATAGAAAGGTGGATGCGTTAAAGCCCTATAGCAGCGAGACACTGTAGCTGTGGCTGTCAAGTAGCTCTTTCAGAAGGCAGCAAGACTGCATGGGTGGGGACCCTCTTACGTGGGAGCGAAGTGCCCTGTGGGGTCCTGCAGATCTTCAGGGGCTGCCAGCCTGATGCTGGAGAAGGATTTGTCCCAGAAACCCTTCCCTCATTAGCTGTGAGGGTTTCAGGCAGAACACCCTCCTCACTGGAAAGACAAGGGCTGGGAGCTGCTAAGCCTGACCCAAGAGCCCCTTTCCACTGCATGGCGTGGGGGCTTCAGACCCCCGTGTCCAGCTCCATCTCTTTCATGTGTGGTGAAGTGGCCAGTCCCAGGGTGATGATTTTCATTTTCACCTTGAGAAAGCTGTTATTCAGGGTTGAGGTGGTTGTGTGTGCTTTTTGGTGGGGTTCTTTTTTTTTTGTTTGTTTAAAATATGAGCTTCCCTTCCTCCCATTCTCTGATTAACTCAACAACCTTTTCTGAGGCTGAGGGAGCTGGAGCTTGCTGAGATGAGGCCAGTTGCACTTGATAGTGCTTTGAATGTCTTGAGATTAAGAAGGACATGAAACTAGGGTGTATTTATTACTTTAAAGACCTATAAAGAGAAAAAAAAAAAAGGCGGTGAAGGGAAGTTATTAGATTGGATTCTGAAGACTTGATAACACCACCAACCTCTGCAGCTTCTCTCATGGGTTAATATTTTTATACCAAGTAAAACCATGCAGTTCAGACAGTATAATCCAAAAGTCATTACAGAAGAGGATAATTCCAACTTCCAACCTTTTATTTTAAAAAAAAGTCCTACAGGGAGTTTAATCATACTGCGCTAATCGCTTTCATTATCACCAGCACAGCATAAGACTGCAAAGTTCTCTGAAGAGCAACTTAATAATATGTGCCATCGGCTTTTACGGTTTCAGGTTGGTGGTTGTAGCCCCTGTGAATATGCTCTGTGTGTATCTTGGCTCTTCGGGGATGCAACGCTTGCTTTATTTCCTCCTTCCTCTAACGGCAGAGTGCTCTTCCAGGAATTGCCTTAATGGCAAAACCTCAGAGGATCCACCAGAGAGGGAATTTCCAGGATTCTATAAAAATTTAACAGGGTTCCACGGAAATGCTTTGGAAAAACCCAGAGAATTGGACTCTGTGGGGGGTTTAGCCATCCAAAATAGGTCTCTTGCGGTAATGTAAATCTGTTAAACTCTACTGAATGTTCTCCTGTAAAGTGTATCTTTTCCTGTTGAGGTCCTGAAATTCTGCACTTTTCCACATAAAAGGAAACACAAGTATTTGTTTCGTAATCTCCTTGGACCTGTCAGATTCAGAATGCCCTGAACACTGGACTCAGCAGCAGGAGGCTTTTTTCAGTCTCTATTTTGTTTTATTTCCTAAAATGAGACAACTCCAAGAGCCACTGTACCAGAAACCCTGCGCAGAGCCCCAGGGTGACACACGGTGTGCAGGAGATGTGGCTGCCTTCCAACACTGAGTACTCAATATCACATCTTGAGTGGTATTTAAATTATCTTTTTTGCTAAAGTCTGGGGAATTAAGACTTTCAGAAATGGTTAATCTCATGTCATTGGGGACCCAGATTCCTGTTCAGCCAGGGAATCTGAGGCAGGACACACGGATACTCAGCAGCAGGAGCGCTCAGCTCCGCAGGACTCGGATGTTTAGACTGCATCCCCATTAGGTGCAAGCAAGGTTCGCCCTGCCAGACCGGGGACAAGAGCTAAAATTAGATTTGTGTTTGTAAATTAGTGCATCATATAGAGCATCATTTGGAGGAGCAACACTAGAAATGTTTAAATGCTCTGCAAAGGCTGAATTTCAATCTGTGCTATTGTGTGCCCCCCCCCGCCTTAAACCCTATTTGGGGCCAGACTCCTCGCTGGTGTGCATTGCTCTGACTTTGTGGAGCTGTGCTAATTGAGAGCAGCAGAGGATCTGTCTCTCGTGTTACATTTAAAATATTCATACAATTAAACAGTGCTTTGAAGTGCTGTGGAGCTAGATGTACTCTGCTTTACTTTGGGTGGCCAGGAGATGAGAATGGAAATGTTTTAATTGGATTTGGTCCTAAGAAAGTGTGCCATGTCCTTGTTGGAATTTCCTTACTAAGCGATACTACACCTTCTCCTTGCAGCTCAGAGCGGTTGGCCCTGTGCGGAGGGGACCATGATAAATGGTTAGTTTTAATCATCTCTACTTTGGAGTGAATTAGGAAGGAGGGGCAACTTTTTATTCACTGAGCTGTATTACTCCACAGAGAAGGATTTGAACCAAGGAGAGAACTCAAATGCCTCTTGGCTCTAGGACGGGTTTGGACTCGTTTGTTTGTTTGTTTGGGAGGTTTTATTTTTGTTCTGTTTTTTACAGTGGAAAAAACCCATTTACTCCAACTTCTTGCAGCTGCATAATGAGGTGCCATTTTCTGATATGCAATATCTAAAGGTCAGAGAAAGCCTTGCTGCTATAAAGTAATGGCTTATACACTTGCAGAGTGTGTGTATGCACAAGAATTTCCTCTCCCTACCCCGAGCGCCAGCCCAGCTGCAGGCAGAAGCTGTGAGCGGGGAACTGGGGCTATGGCACGTTCCTCACGCGACCGCACCTTTCACGAAACTGCCATCGCTGGTGACATAACATTGAATTTTAAAATTTATTGTGCTGTTGGATGTTTTTTTTGACATACTCGTCTCATTTCAGATTCGTTTACAAATCTTTCAGTCTCTGTTTTCACAAAGCTTTCACTCAAATTTGTCGCATTCCCAAGCTTTGTTGGGTAACATCTTGTTGGCAATATACCTCTGGCACGGCTAGGAAATAACAGCAGATGAAATGCGTATAGCTTTCCTTCTTTGACAACAGCAAACTTTCACAAAAAGCTTTTTTTCTTCTGGAGTCCTAAAAAATTACATATGCGTGTATGTATTAAAAAAGTATATATAAGTAAAATTACATATAATGTGTGTATATACACTTATGTGTGTATATTTAAACGTCAGCCACTTGGTGATACTTCTGGAAGATTAGATGACATTGTAATCACTCAGAAGTTTACCTCCTTGAAAGTTTAAGCTGAAAATCTGCAGGCAACATTAAATCCACTGACTTCAGTCACCAAATGAACTTGGCCCTCAAATGCGTATTTCTGTGACACTCTCCTTCCACTGCAGGTCTGTTTTCTAATTTTATTTTCCTCTTTCATCTTCCAGCTGCTTATCTGTCCTTCCAGATTCATTACCTCTCCTTTCTTTTCTCCTTACTTCCTTTCTTCTCCCGCTGTGTTCCCATTTTTAATGATTTATTTTATGTTTTATTTTATAATGTTTATATCTGCAGAATGAACTGGTTTTATAACCCCCAAAAATGAGTTCTATAATTTATTTTCCTCGCGAAGTTAATGCTCACTGCTGCTGAACAGCCTCTCACTGATAGTGATGCACACCCTGATACTGATGCCGGGTGACTTCGCTGCGGTTCACACCACACTTTTTGGCTGAGTCAGAGTGTCAGGACCGGATCGTGGATGCGGGTGCCTGGGGGGAGATGACCAGGCTGGGGTAGGAACTTGAATATAGCCATTCTGAATCAGACCAGTCGTCCCTCTGTCCCCAGCTCCTGCCTTTGGCTATGGCAATTAACAGATGCTTAAACGAGAGTGTGAACCTGAGGAGCATCCAGAGCAGTCCTTCCTTAAGCATCCAGATCCTCTTCACCTTCTTGCCTTAGTTTACAGCAATCAGAATACGGTGACTTCCGAAGCAGAAATTGCATCTCGATTGTCCCATTTAATATCTGCTGCTTGGTCCTGTCTTCCGTAAATTTGTCTAATCCATCCATGAACTTGTTTATCCTTCCAGTCTCTATAATCCCATGGCAGAGTCCCTCAGTTATGCATGGAATAAAAAAAATATTTCCTCCTGTTTGTTGTAAACCGGTGGCCTGATCATTTCACTGGGTACCTTCTAGTTCTTGAAGTGTGAAAAAGGCCAGGAACGTGCAGTGCTGGGTTTGTGGTGGGTTACGAGCCTCACTTCGGTGTCAGGAATCTTTATCTCCTCCTCGAGGCAGAAACACCTCGCTGCCAGCTGAAAACTAAAGTCCATAAATGCATAAGCATTAGTGAGGGGGTGCATGCGGGCTGCAGAAGGTGCATAAATCATCCAGGGTATTTTTAAATAATAGCATGTCTCACTACATTCATCTCCCTTGAGTTTATTCCTCAACCCCTCAGTACGTTTTGACATTCAGACTTAATCATACCTTCCAGCCAAAATACGCAGTACAGAACCATCTTGGAAGAAAGCTGCGGCTCCCTCGAGCCCAGACCGCAGATCGATAGGGGCCGGGCAGAGCCAGGGCTAGGCTGATGCTGTAGATTATGGCGCACAAATGGTACCAGCTTCACAGCATCCCTGGGAAATCCCGGTGGCAAGAAACACAGCCGCTCCCCTGGTTATCCCTGCGCCTGGGTGGGAGCAGCTTGGTGCTGAGCAGGGCATTTCTGCTTTTCTCTCCCTCTGTTTCAGCACAGTTACTCTGCTCACCGAGCAGAGGACTGGAATAAGTGGGTGTGTGGGGGTGGTCCAGTGGACTGGAGTGACCACCCCATGGGGGTCCTGGCTCTCATCCTGCATTCCCAACCATTGGCCTGGGGTTTTTGGGATTGCTTTCTTAAGTGGCTGTGTGCAATGAGAACTGTTTTATCTAAACGCAAATGCTGAAGCATTCGGAAGCCCGAAGGAAGGGAAGCTGGATCCAGATCTTGCCTTTAGGAAGAAGATGTGATTCCTGGTGGTCTTTGTCCGGGTTTTATCTGAGGACAGGTTTGCCCTGCTTGACTGCCTGCCTCCCAGCCACTGCCACCTGACGTGCCCTGATAGCAGGAGCGTAATGCGCATCTCCCATTTGATTATCCGTCAACATTGAGCTCAGCTGCCAGTAGCACGAAAGAGAGACAGTGGGAAGAGCAGCGGGAGGCAAGCAGTGCACTTGCTTTCAATTTACCCATAAAGGAAGAACAGAAAGAGGAGGATGATGAGGTGGCCTGCAGTGCTTTGTGGAAAGGAACATCTTTTTCAATTATCCATGTCTGCATTGTGTAAAGTATCAGGAGTCCCAGTACGTACTCCCCAATACCCCACTTATGTCAACATAGATCAGCTTAATGCACAGAAATGATACATGATATGAACGGTTTATCCAACACAGTAGATAATTGCTGGGTGCTCCATCCAGCCAACTAAACCATACTCTGGGAAGCCTTAATACTTTGGCAGTGACCCTTGGGAGTGATTTTAAAACTTGCAATCTCCTTTATTTCCTCCTGCAGTTTCAGAACAAGAATTATTTTCAGGAGTGATTCAGGCTAAAGATCCACTCTGTGAAGAGACTTGCAAGGAGAACACCAAAGGTGGGAGACCACCTCAGAAACTTGGGATGACAAAGAAAAGCTGTGTGCATGACAGCACATAAAAACATTTTAATTAGAATTGCTCTCTGCCCTCTGTAGTCCTGGTCTGACACAAACCTGCAGCGCTCTCAGCCTCAGACAGACAGCAATTTCCTTCTCGCAAAGCCCTGCAGAGAGGAGCATCCTCAAAGCTTCATAATATAGCAGTCTCTGGCAGAGACAAACTACATGGGACTCTCTTTCCCCAGTGCTGCCTCTTGATTATGCTGGTATATACTGCAAAATAAGATAAAAAGTCCTCTTAGCATCAAGGACACTATCTCCCTGGCAATCCAATACTTGCCAACCTGAGAAGTGAGACCACATGTGCTTTGTTGCTCTTGAAGTACCAAAAAAAGCACTGACTACAGGGTTATTAATTTAGGAAAGTTGTCCATCCACTAAGAACCATAAATAATCTATGACAGCCTCTCTGCCTGACTCCACATCCGATCTCCCCTGCTTACACTGATTCACAGCCAGATTAGATTGTCCCCCTCACAGCTGGCCAGCAGATTATTTTGGGCAAAGATGTGATGAACTCAGCTGGAACCACCTGCTGCCTCTCTGGTTCTTGTTAGCTCTACGCAGCTCTTGGCATTTGGCTGGACAGTTGCTTCTGGGAGCAAGAAAGGATGGAGGGACTTGATTATAGTCAGAGACCATTGCCATCTTCAACGGCAGCCAGAGATGTGGGCACTGATGCATGTTGGTAGAAAAGCTCAGTGTTGCTCAGTGTGGGTTACAGGCTGGTTGTGGTTTGTGAGCTTACAGCAAATGGGGTAAATAGCTCTAAGCACATGTGCTTTGGTACCCTGGAAGAAGTTCCTGTCGGCTGGTGACTCAGGTTTTGGGGGCTTTGTCACTGCTTGGTGGGCCTGGAGATGGGCGTTTTTTAGTGCCACTCTGTGCTGCATCTTTGGCTCTGTTTTCTGGGTGCTGGTAACAGCTTACTGAAACCTGATTTCAAAGGGGTGAATAATGCAAAGGGGAAAAAAAAGGAGCTATCATGGTTTGATAAGATGTTGTACCCACATGTAATTTCTGCTCATCTCTGGTAAAACTATGATATTAGAAATAGCCTGACTGTTTCTGTCTAAATTTCAACTCCTTTTTTATGCCTGATGCTCAAACACGGCCTTTTCTTGCCTACATGCATATGCATCTGTTCAGATGGCACAAAGCCTACTTGCATGTTAGCAACATGCCTGTTGCACTGGGAGAAAGTACCTCTTTACGCTTAATTACCTTCAGTGAGGAGAACTGCCAAAATGGGCAGAAAGAGCTTCGGGGCTTCAGCCTTTGCTGTGTCTCCCTGATCTCCTACTTAACATGAGAGACTTATGAAGGTTGCTGTGAAGAGGAAGAGAATAATCTTTTCTTCTCTCCAGGATAAAGTAATGGCTTAAACTTCAGCAAGGAAGATTCAGACTAAATAGGAGGTAAAACCTTCTAATGGCAAGGATGAGGGTTTCCTGGGGAGGTCGTAGGGATTCCACGGCTGGAGTTCTTCAAGCAGAGGCAGGATAAATATTTATCAAGAGTGACATAGCCATGGTTGAGCTTTCACAGAGGAAGGAACTAGAGAAAGTAAATTGCTGAGATGCTGAGGTTCTTTCCAGCCTTTTGATTCCATGAAGTAGGCAAGAAAATTTTCATTCTAAAAAAAAAAAAAAATCTTCCACTTCTGCTACTCATGCTGCTGCTCTAGGGAGCAGAAGTCAGGATATGAATTACCTGTGCCAGGAAATGTGAGCTGAACAGGACAGAATATGCTTTCCCAGCCTGTACAAGTCAGCAGCTGTGGCGTTACATGCTGGATCAGCTGCAGTTTCTGAACGTATTTACTGTCAGTCCTGAACCCAGCCACCGGGCACTCAAAAGGAACAGGAGTTCAGATCTTTGTGTTCGTGCATATCTTTTTCTGGTGTTGCCTTAACTTTCTGGGAAGGTTAAAGCCATCCTTAGGAAACACTGTTGACAGTGATGTGGTCATTTGCTGAATTTACCTTTTGCTTCTCTTTGCACTTAAAAACTCCTGCTTTGGTTATTAGAAGTCCTACATGCACCCCCTTGGTCTGCTTGCACCTTGCTTGCTGCAACTGCCCCACTTTGTATTTTGCATGGACAAGAAGTCTGAGACCGATGATGGCACCGATGCAATAAAACAACTTTCTGTCATTACCATGGAGAAATGGCTGCTGGTTGGACAAGAGAAGGGAACCTGTTGGGCTGCCTCAGGAGCAACCAGAGATGTACACTTGACATCTTGGTCTGCCTCCCTGTTCTGGGAGGGCAGAGCCTGCATCTGCCTGCAGCTTGCCCAGTGCACGTCCTCCAGCTCTGTGGGGCAGCTGGACCATCTTCTGCCCATGGGGGAAAGAGCTAAACCTCTGCTTCTTGCAGGGAGAGCAATTACCCTAGTAGGGGGGAGATGGTTATTTCCCTCCACAACCTGGTATCGGAGGTGTGGGTGGCAGGATAACGATGCACCCCATAGTACAGGCGGCCTAAATTCCATAATCACTGAGCACTCCTACCCATGAATGTACGAGGTGGTTTATTTTCAGGGAGTTGGCACAAAATGAGCCTGTGGAAATTCACTTAGTAATCAGCACTTGTTTTTGGCCATGGTTGTTACCATAGCAGATGAGGCTTATATGACCCCAAGACCATCCATCTACTTGAACAGAGGAGATGCTGTGAGCACAGGGTGAGGTAACTGGGTTTTTTCCATTATTTTGCCATGGTCCCAGCTGCTCACCATTGGCTGTCTCTCTCGTCTCAGTTGATTTGGAGCCAACTGCTTCTCATCCGGATCTTATTTCACCTGGAGAATGGCACTTTCTGGGCAAATCTGTGTTACTCACAGGTCTGAGGAGAAGAGATGAGCACTCTGGGGTTAGCAGAGTGCTGGAAACCTGTAGCGTTTTGCAAATTTTTCTTTAAACTGACAAACCACTCATGCAGATCTTGTCATTGCTGTAGGTCATGAATATATTACACGTCTGGTTAGGTGTTAGCCTGCCAGTGATACTGATTTGGGACTGAAATAACGGTAGTTTTCTGGCCATTGAGACTGATTGTGTACCTGTGTCCAAAGAGTCCATCAGCAGGGGAAAATAGGTAGTCCAAAATAATTGAAGGGAATGAACTGCTGCTTTATGAGAAAAGAATCGGTCTCCCCATTTGGAGAGGAGAGGGCATGGGGGAATATGACTATGGTTTATGAAATCACAGATCCAGAGGCTGAAGTGAACTTGGAGCCACAGTGTGTTATTCACCACACCCCACAGCACGAGGGAGGAGCTGGTGTGGGAGATGGGTTCCAGCGAGGTGCTTCTCATGCTTTTGTGACCAGGAGTAGCAGCGCAGTGCTTGGCTGTGTGGTGGCAGCCACCAAAGCTCTGTTGGGAGCTGGAAAGAAATTCCCTTCTCCATCAGCCAAACATGAACATCCCAATCTGGCCAGTATTGGCCCAGCTGGGAATACTGGTCCAGCAGTTGACAAAACCAGTATGGTTTGTACTGTGTGGACGTGGAAAAAAAACAGAACACAAATCTCCAGGAGGGGAGCCTCCAAACTTTGTTGTGCTCATGTGAAAGCCAGTCCTGGAGGCCAAACGTGTATAAACATAACAACCTTATTTACTAGGTGGGTGGATGCCATACCTGATAGGATATGTGATGGGAACGCGAGCTGAAACCTTTCACTGTCGACGTGTATGGTAGGTCTGTGCCAACACAGCCATCGACCAGTGTTCATAAAGTCAGTCTTGAACCTGTTCTTAATTTCACAGTGTAGGCAGCCAGGGAGACCACCAGTTTTCTTGAGCGTTCATCGAATTAATGTGCCACCAGCACCACGTTATTGCCAGTGAATTCCACGAAGGCAGCAGCACTGTTACTTCAATGGAAAAACCTACAGCTTCAGGGTGATGATGTGTCCCGTAGCTCTCCTGCTTTAATATTCACTCCCTGAATTGCTCTCTTGGATGTGTTAATTCCACATGCCTTTGTCTGCTGTTCTGCTTTCCTCTCACAGAGCCAGGAAAGAATAAATAGCAGCGTAATGCAATGTGCAACGGTACAAATGCCCTCCAAAGAACAACTGCTGAGACTGTTGACATGCGAGTCTGTAAGAGAAACAAAAGAAAATATGCTGATTCTGCTGGTTTGCTGCCCAACTCCTGCTGTGCCTGACTAAATGTTATGTCAGAACTCCATTGCTTATGGTTTTCTGACGCTTCACTGAGGAATAAGTGTCATTGTTTAAGTTATGCTGTTAAATCTCAAGTTGCAGGGTAGGAGGACTCACCTCTCTTCTATCAACCGCCTGTCTAAACACACTTTTATGAAGTACAGACATTAGATGAGAAATCTTACTTTGTTTCACAATATTCTGTAATTATTAAGAGGAGGAGAGAGATGCACAAAACACCCCTGCCAGCAGCACGGGGGTACCACCACCCACCTGCCTGTCGGTTCTGCTCAGCATCACCTCAGAGGGTGGGACTGGGGGAAGGTCCCTGCTGGAGGCAGCACGGGGGCTGGATCTTCACCTGGTAGAAACTGGTCTGGAACCACTGAACTGTGGTTCACAGCCAGGTCAAAATTCAAGAGGAGGTTGGTTTTGAAAAAAGAATATAAAAATACTTGACATCTATGAGGGGCTTAACAAGGGAGATCTGTATCATTCCCACCACCATCATCAAATGCAAGAAGTGGAGGTACAGGAAAGTGTTTAATCCAAGGTCACAGGCTGGGCTGGTACCGAGACCAAAGTTGGAGCCCAGGCCTGAGCACGGCTTGCTAGGACAAAGCAAGGATGATCCCTAATTCCCCAAAACCATAAGGAGCCCACAATCTTACAGGGTCCCCTTCTTGTCTGCCCCACTCCAGATGACTTGTTCCCCCAGACTGTTGTATTTCTCATTCATTCGTTGCATTGCAGAGGAAAAACAGCAGTGCCCTTAGAGCTAAGCCCAAGGCGATGTGTGTTTAAAAGACGGAGCAGCAGTACAATATGGGCTGTGGAAAGGATAATGTATTAATCCACTTTAGATGTGCTCTCTCACGATGACCATAAGACTCCTGTCTTGTCTTGGCTCTGGAAACAGTTCAGATCTGGAGTGCTGATGGTATTGGATAGCAGTACATTACAGCAGAAAAAAATCCTTTGCAATTAATGACAGGAGTTTATTAAAGTTGTCTGAGGCAAGCAGCTCAAGGTGGCAGGTGGTCCCTGCTTTCAGCTCTGCTGACTGCCAGCGCCATCGCATCCAGGGTCTCGGTGGAGACCTGTCCCCCCTCGCCGAGGGACTGCAGGGAGCTGCAACGAGGAGCAGAGGATATTTATTTCCAAGGCACTGTGCATCTGCCCACGGGGAGGATGAGTCACTGCCACCCTGAGCAACAGAGATTAATTCAAGGTCAGTGACCGATCTCTGGAGCCACCTTGCCCGTTTCAGCTAGGTGTTCACTTAAGAGCCACGGTCTCTCTTTTCCATTACATATTTTTATCTTCCCACCTAATTATCTAAGGCTCTAAAATGTGGAGCAAGGCTTAACTCAAGAGATACTGATGATAATAATAACTTAGCATTTATCCAGTAATGTCCCGTGGCAGGAAGCGCTGTGCTCGTCTTTAGTGCTTATTGGTATTGGTTTCCCTCATGTATCAATCTGGGAGCTTATCAGGGTGAAAAAGCATTTGGTCAATAACCTCCATTTAAAACTACGGCGGAGCAGCACATTAGTTGGATGCAGGCAGTCGGAGCGGGAGGGTTTGGCAGAGCTAAACAGAGGGTCTGGGCTGTCAATCTCTTTCCAAGGCAGAGCGGCACAAAGTGGCAGAAGCTTCAGGAGAGTCAAACCTGCTCTGAAGATTTACTGCAGAAAGGTTTCGGGTACTTGGCACTGGGTAGATGCTGAGCTTTTGTCGTATGGCTCCCCAGGAAGGTGTACCCAGCGGCACCTTTGCATGCCTGGCTGCCTTTCTAGAGTGGGATTCTGCAGAGGTTTCGTGTTAGGTGAGATGAATCCAGAACAAAGTGCTTAAAGATGATGTGTTGTAAACTTCAAGTAACCCTGCAAGTAATACAGAGCCTTACTGCCCTGGGGCAGCATTATTGCAGCTTCTAACTAGGAAAGGAAATTATTTACTACAGCCCTCGAGGCAGCTGCTTGCTTTCCCTCAAACTGGTCGTTCTGGCCACGGTGCTTGGGGAAAAAAGGGAGCAGACCCTGTGCTTGGAAGTGGGCTTGGATTTAATGCCTATGTGGTCCACCTAGGGATTACCTTTGGCTGCGGAGGATTCTTGATCAGCCCTAAAATAGACTGATACAATCTGACCCACAACAGGCTTCCAGAGTCTCTGTGACAGCTGAATTAATTGTGCAAAGCTACTCGCAACAGCAGCACCTGCACATGTAAAACTGATTGGCAATTCCAGTTAACAGCATCTGGCAGTTTCAATAGAAGTGTCAACAACCCATGCAAAGGTTATTGGAATTAAAGGGAATTACAGAATTGGTTTTAAAAACTTAATAAGCTCATGAACTCGGAAGACTGGATACACAGGCTCTGGTTTTTAAAGCTGTTCTAGTACATCCTTCTGGCAGAGGTTATTTCTTTGACCATCTGTGAACGTCGAGCACAGAAATAAGGCTCTTGGCAAACTTTCCTTTTGCCACTTCTTTCTAAAGCAACATTATTTACAAGCTCCCTAGGAAGAGAAGCAAGTTGTTAGAGAGAAAAAGGGTACCGTTGGGTACGGCTGATGCAAAAGTCCGGATCACGTCAAGTCATAGGAATTTTGCCATGAGCTTCAGGGACTTGACAAGCATTTCATTTGTGAAGTCTGCATATAATCAAAGTGCAACACAGCGTCAAAAACAGTGACAGGTTTTCAAGGGATTTTGTTGGACTTTGGTTCAGGCCCTGGACAAGAAGCCTAACACCCCTGAAATCAATGGGATTTTTGCTGATGCCATCAGTAGGATTTCATCTACTAACCTCTACCAGGCTCTGAAATGGATCCTGCAAACTTTCTATCAGCCAAGCTGGTTTTAGTGACAGAGTTATCTGTTTTTCTTCAGAGGGACAAGAGATGTGACTAAGGGCTACTCAGGGATGGAGAAATTCCCTGAGTCCTCCCGTGTGCTTCCAAGCCAGGTTTCATCATTCGTATCTCTGACCGTTACATACTTACCACGTGCATTGCAATACCTGCAGAGGAAGTGTTGATGCTGCTGGGTAAATCGAGCCACTGGAGATTTACCAGCAGGGTGAATATGAACAGCCTCCTTTCTAATGTGATGGCAATGATGCATCCTCATACCTGCGCATCTCACCGCTAAGCCAGCATCCCTGTTCCTACCAAAAGCCCTCCTGACTGCTGCAAAACCAGACTGAACTACGTCCAGGGTATTCGTAGGCTCGATGCATGCGCAAACAAGAAACAACGTAGTACTCCAAAATCCTTAACAAACTGCAAACCTTTCTTAATTAAAAGCAGAAGAGATGCAAGTTCCTTAGTCCTGGTAATGAAGGAGTGTTCAGCTGCATCCCCATCAGCTCATCAGTCTCATATATCTAAGCCTGCCATCCTAAGTCTTTCCATTTTTTATGTCAAACAAAGAACAGATTTATGAGTAAACAGGCAAAAATAAGTAAAAGGAATGGAAATGAATTGCCATCCTTCATTAGGCCACTCCCCAGGTCCTTCATGCAGACATGAAATATGCCAGTGTAAAATCTTTGTTGCCTTACATGCTTGCTTCAGGAAATTGCTTGCAAACGTTCCCTTTAGTGTTTCTCTTTGTAAACTGAATAACTGAAACTTAAATCAGTATTTCTGACAGAGGCTGCACTCAATGAAATGCCAGCCTTCGTGGCTGGGGGAAGAAATGCCTCTTTCAACTGGGCAAAACTGTATTGGTCAAGTGAAGGGAAGGGACCACTGGCTGCTGGTTTCCACCTACACTTTGACACTCCTGTGCTGTGTAGCCCTGGGCATACCATTTAACCTTCCCGTCCTGGTTTCTTCTTTTGTAAAGCTGCAGGAGGAATACCTGCCTTCCCTGCCACTCTCTGCTGCCAGGGTTTTTATTCAGAATAATAGAAATGAGTTCAATTTTTTAGAAAAATGAGTAAAGACCCAGGCAGTATCACTCTCCTTTTAGCACTGAGTTATGTGTCCCATCAAGCATAGCTTTAGGCAGCAAGGTGAATAAAGTAGCAATGTCATATTGCTTAGACACCTCATAACTATACCATTTGTAAAGTTTGCCCAATATTAACAGAGGGAGAGAGGAGGAAAGGCAAAAAGTTTGGTATATCTGCAATTCATGCTTTGCTGCTTTCATTGCAAATTCTTCCTAAAGCAGTTGAAGGTCTAGCTGGCCTTGAATATTGGGGGAAAAAAGAGAGAAATCTCCTGCTTCCCTTTGAAACATCCTGCTTCCCTCTGAAGAATGCATGGAAAAGACAAACATTTGGAATGTGCCTGTAATCTGTGCCCTTCCTCCCACCAACTGGTAGTTGCAGGGAGCTGATAGGAGCAGCAGGCCACAGAGAAAAACTATATACATGACTGACAGCCTTTCAGTGATTTTTTTTTTTTTTTTAATTTTCAGAGTTGGATTAATATCATCACTTTGTAACATTGCCAGATTTGCTGATCTCCACAAAAACATAAACGGTATCCATAATGTCTGAGAACATTTCTTATTTGCAAAAATTTGCATTCTTAAGATGTGCATTAGAAAGGCAGAATTCTTTGCAGAAGCTGGTGTTCAGAGCATGCAGGGCTGCCCGATGCAAGCGCATGCTCCCAAATGCTATATTCCTAAAGAAGCAGAGAACAAATAAGGGGAGAAAATAGCTTCCAGGGCATTTTGGGGAAAGTTTCAAGGACATTGCAAAACTAGCAGAGTTCGAGAGTGGGATGGTGGTAGAGCAGCTGCTTCGGGGCACTGGAGGATGTTAGTGCTGGAGCCATGGTGAGCCGTGGGGCTTTGCTACCTGCTGGGTAACTTTGCTGGCTGCTGTGTGATCTGGAGCCCAGGATGTCCGAGGAAACGAACCCACCAGGACCAGGTCACCCAGGCTCAGCCCAGCAGGGACATGGGGAGCCTTAGGTGTCATTGTCATCTTCTGCCCACAAGCAATCCTCAGAAATCCTATGACTCTGCTGGCCCCAGAGCAGAGAGAGGAGATTGTTGTGATCCTGGCTGGATGAAGAAGAATTAGGCATTTTGCTGTGGTTACCTTGGTGGGAGCTGCTTGTCCCTGCTCTTGTATGTAAGGGTCGAGGAACTTCTCCAGTGGGCTGGGTCAGTGCATTTGTTCTGTGCTCAGGTTTTGAGGCTGTTGTGACATTGGGGCACTTCTCTGGATTCCTGTAGGCTGCTTGACACGCTTCCTGGCAAAAAACAAATTTTCCAGCTACCCTGCTGGAAAATGTGTGTTTGAAATGTGTGTTTGTTTTTTTTTTAAGTCAAGGCTAATAAATGCAAAGCAGATGGGGAGGTGTCCTCTTCGCCTCAGAGAGGCAATTCCACCAGCGGCTGACATGCACTGCAGGTCACAGCTTGAGCAGGAAAGCTGATGTCCTCTCACACCTTTTGGGCTTGGTGGGCAAGAAGGACAAACTTCTTATTTACTTTATTTATTTGTGGATAAGAGTTTAGGGATGAAAAAGTGCAAGGAAGTATCCAAATGAACTTCAGCTATTCCATTCCCAAGGAAGAAACAAACTAATTTTGCTTTCAGGCTCAAACTGTTTTTTCCCCTGTTTCCGGCACAGACAACAATTTTTAAAGAAACTTCTTGAAGCGAAGGTTTTAATGAGTTCTCAACACCATATCGCATCCCTTGGATTTGCATCATTTGAACCATATTTCTAGAGGTAATTTTTCAGAGCGGTGTACAGCACTTTATCTGCGTGAATGCCTCTGCGTGAGTCATTCATACTTCTAAACTCTGGATGTATGAAAAGGGGTCCAGACGTTTGAACAAAGAAGTATAGCATTTTTCTTCTGTTTCCAATGGCTTATCCAGGGAAGGTCAGTGTGTCATTCGTTCAGGAGAATCACACAACAGTTTTCGTCCTCCCCTGGGGCAAAGACCTCTGAAGCCATCTGAGTCTGCACAGTGCTGTGCCCTGCCGAACGGGGAGGCTGGGGGGCTGCACCCCACATCTCTCATCTGTGCTGTGGGGAGGGATGCTCTGGGACTGGATAGCATACATGCAGTACGCTGACCTGTCTGATGAATCGACTAGTCAGATCCCCAGCGTGCACCCTGCCCAGGCACAGGGGAGCTGCCTTGCAGGCATTCATTAAATTTTCACTCTGCAGGAGGGTATCGGAGAGCCTGTGGACGGAGATCCGCTCTTCCCTGTGCCTTCATCCCCCTTGTATCTGGGCTATGCCCACAAAACCGAGTTTGCTCTGACAGCTCCAAACAAAAGGGAAGCCTAGGAGAGCACAGGAAGGTTTCGTTCAGCAAGGTAATCATGTCCTAAAAGAAAATAGCCCTCTTGTCCTGGAAATGGGTACATTAAATAACTCTCCAATGTTCTCAGTTCAGTGTTCAGACCGAGCATTTAAAACCTTTAAAACAACTAGGGAAGCCATCTGATTTTACTGTGTCAGTAATGATGCCGCAGCTTTGAGAAATTAATTTCTTCCCCACTGCATGCTCTGTTTGAGAAATGATATCACATTGAGAGATACTGCACCAGGCTTCGCTGATCACATTGCATAACAGGATGCTGGCTAATGATCCAAGATAATAGAAGGCGAAAGCTGAATACGTTTTTAAAAATCATCACATGATACAAAATAATGCCAGTACTTGGTACTGTGCAGGAGAGGAGAAACTCTTCTAAATGTGCTGCCTAGATGCTCCATCAGAAAGAATACATTTTCATAATCTAAACTGGAATGATCCACTTCATTTTTTTTCAGCGAGGGAATCGATGAAACACCTTAGGCTGGATGCTCAGCAGGTGTAAATCAGCAGTGCTCCACTGCAGTCGATGGATCATTATTTCCTACTGCTGGAAGAGGAAACTAAGAACAGACGCAATCAGCAGTTAAAAGTTCTCTAGTCCCAAGCAAGTGTTTGCAACATTGGCATCATTAACATCAAGCAAAAACCTGCCCTCATTGTAGATTAATAGCCATATTCCCATCAAAGCTCCAGAATACCTACAGCAGGGACCCCGGGTGAAATCCAGACAGCATCACTTAGCGTTAGTTAGATCAAACTGCCGGTGCTTATTAAGAAGGTTAAACTTTGCACCAAGGACGCCGCAGCTTATGCAAGCGATGACTCGCCTCCCCTGACCTTGCTTTGCACGTTTCTCGCCAACAACACTGACAAACTTCAGTGCCAATCCAAAATTACGTGGAAGCCCTGGGATCTTCTGCTCTCCAGAGCTTGGTGATGATCTCACTTTTACAAGGCTGAGCGTGTGAAAATCAAGAGTAGAGGACAAGGAGAGGAGACATGGGAGAGGAGGAGAGATGAATTGCTCTGCCCAGTAAAGCAGCCCAGTCTATTTTTTGGCCCCTTGCAGTTCATTACTCACAGTTCCTTGGGTGAATGGACTTTTTTTCCTCTTCAGAATAATTCTCAGATCTCCTACCAAAAAAAACCATCAAACAGGAGTATGCTTGTTCAGTTTTCCCCTGGAAGAATTTCAGAGTAATTAGGAAGAAGAAAGAATACATATGGCCAGCCATATAGCCGGAATAATAATCAAGAACAGTGGGCGGTGGGGGGAAGGAGTCAGACAGCGCTGCCTGTGAGACAGCCCAGGCTGTTTGGAAACTGTGTGCCCAAACAGCATCTGGTCAATTATAAGAAATGCATCAAATGAAATTCAAACTCATTCACAAATGAATTAAGATGAGAGGAGAAGGGAAACATTCGCAAAGAATATAATTGGAATGAATAATTCAGGCAGACCCACCTTACCTCTTCAAAATACTGTACAAATATTTACTCCGATTTCCCATGCAGAGGCCTGTGATGGGACCCATCCTGCTGCTGCCACCGTGAGCGGTACGCTGGGCTTTTGCTCAGGGTTATTCTCGCAACCTGATGTGCAGTGTGCAGCAGAGTGAGTCCCTCACCCAGAGTTACTATTTTGCACAGCATTTATACATATAGGGCTTTATGACAACCTGCTGTTTGAGTGCGAAATGTGAGTGCTTCGTGCATATAGCCAGGCGTGTGCAAGAGGAGGGAAAGGTGCTTTGTGATCCCATGCAGGAAAAAAATATCCTGTGGTCATGACCAAGGCTGGAGGGTCTCACCAGGAGGGTGCCCTCTGCGTGCCTGGGTTGGGATCACTGCCCTAGCCCATGTGTCCCTCCTGCTCACTTGCAAAGCCTCTCCCCATGAAAGCCTGTAGGCGTTCATCACCTGCAACACCCGTTAGTTTTGAGGGGTGGCATTCAGATACTAAATGGGGTAATCGAAGCCAACAAAGAATGAAAAACCTGGACGGAGATATTCTTTAATGAGGTTCTGAGCCATATAACATAGCTGCTTCTGTCTTTCTCCTACCCCCCCTTGCAGCGTGTCATTATTCAGGACGGCGTTTCTGCGTGTGTTTGAACTCCTGCAAAACCAGAAGCACAAGCCTAAAACTAAACACACGCTGAAGCACCATCCTGAACCGGTTCTGTGCTTGCTCAGCACAGGGTAACAAGACACCCTGCCATCGAAGAGTGGGCAGAGAACAGAGACAGTCAGCAAATAAGTGTTTAGTTGTAATATTTCCTCCAGTGCCTGTTTCTCTGTCCCTCCAGGGTCGAGCGTGGAACCACATCTCCTGCACCACAAGCTCATTAGCCTTATTTCATCTCTTGAAAGGGTGGACATGGATTCTGACATTTAGCATGGAAAAGCAGATCTTCAGAACCAATCTTGAGATTAACTGTTGACATTTTTCTCCCTTTACGCCTTTGATGTGTGTGTGGGGAAAAAAAAATGTAGATTTAAAGGGAGGTGAGCGGGTGAAGAGCAGCCCAGCGAGAGGACAGCCTGGCGATGCAGAGCAGAGGCCACTGTGCTCCCCTGGGGTATTAACAGTCTGGTGATTGCTCCTAATGAGAGAGCAACATCAGCGACGAGCGAGGTGAGATTCACAGAGCCCATCTGAGTGCAGGAGGTGTCAGAAAAATCATTTATCTCGCATTTCCCACTGCTTCCCTCCAGCATATGGCTCAGCCGCGAAGAGGGGCCTCGCACACACAGAGCCAGCACAAGCAAGGAGGAAGCGCTGCATGTTCGGCCTTCCTTAATGCTATTTCTTTGTTGCCTCCTGCTGTTTTCAGTGGTGCAAAAGGGCACACCAGTGCTATGTGGGCTATTTTTGATGTTTGCAGCAGGCTGGATGAGTGTTTGTGTGGTCTGGTAACAGTAGACCAGAGCAAACTGCAGCTCTGGTTTAGTTGCACCAAAGAGCAACTAAAACAGTTTCATCACTTCCATCACCTACACCATACTTAGGCAAACAAGGGCGAGAGAAATTAATGAGCAAGCATAGCTTGAAAGCATGGCCCGGCTGAAATCAGTATCAAACAGCCCAGCTTCAGGGGGTGCAGGTTTTCTGTGGAAATAAGGCCCATCAGCCTGCTTAATGACAGCCCCAGGTAGCAGCCGGGCACTCGAAACCCTGCAACCGAAGGCTGGGACAGGGAAGCACTCGTTCAGCCCTGAGCCCGAGAGCTAAGGCAGGTTTCTGACAAGTAGCAGCTTTAAAGTCCTGTCTTGGTGCAATGAATGGATGCCTGAACCCAGGTTCCTAAAATGTTCTCAATTTTGGACCCTCCCCCAATGTGGCAGAAAGAGAGAACTTATTACTTTATTGTAGTCCATAATTAAGATTTTTTTCCTGTTGCACGTCCTGCTGGTTTTCAGCCAGCACAGAGGTGCCAGAGCCACTCGTTGCCTCTAACCATGACTGTCAGGTGCTTCTTTCAGCATCAGAGCCCAACCTTCCCCAGAAAACAGCAGATGTTTGCTGACTGCATCCTCCCAGAGCATCCCTGATCTGCCCGTGGGTTGCTGCCACGTGGCACTGACAGCATGAAAGTCAAACAGTGCCTTCAAACACAGCATCACTCCCAGGCAAAACCTGCCTCGCACTGTACGGTAGCACCAGGTGTGATCTTTCCCTGATAAAACATTTTTGATAAGGATTTGATCTTCCCAAGAACAGGAAAATTCAAAATATTGCTAGTGACACTAAGTACCTAAATCTTTTAATGAGCAAAAAATCTATCAGTACTGTTACTATAGCAGACAGGAGGACATTGCCAGACAGTAAATCTGTCATGGTGGTTATTGCCATTTAATATTGAGTCAATATAAGTAATGTCTTGGAGTCTTTCCACATAAACTGATAAAGCAGCCAGGACATGGGCTGCTCTCCAAGCAGCAAGTAGTTTGAACTTGAGATTTCTGTAATAATTTTTCTCACTCTTGTGCTGAGGAGGAAAGGGTAAACTTAAGGGCTAAGGCATTTGCTGGAGAACTGGGTTGAAATCTTGGCTTTGGCTTCCTATGTGACCTTGGGCAAGTCATTCAATCTATCTGAATTGCTATACAAGGGAGATCCCACTTCTGCCACCCCGGGTAACTTATTTAGGGTCTCTGGGATACAAGTTGTCTCTTACTATGGTTTGTATTAGCTCAGCTTGATCCGAGATCAGGTGCGTGCCTTGGATTGGAACATAGGAGACATCTGTGAAAAATTATATATTCCATAAAATTCAGTTCACAAGAATCTTTTAACAGAGACCCTAAGTCCTTAACTAATTCAGAAAAATCTGGTAGGGGACCTGGTAATGCCCTACTTTTATTTAGTCGTGTACACAGTTTTGGGAAATTCATCGACATACCTTGCCCTGGTGTTGGATTCAAACCGTGCAGCTAATTGCTATCGAAAGGCATGGTTCTTGCTGCTGCCTTTGAAAGGACTTTTTGCATTGAATAGTATCCCAAGTAATTCCCCAGGAAAGACTGTATGCAGTCATCAATTTGCCAGAGACTGGCCCAAGAGGATTAAATAACAGTATGTCTTCAAAGCGTTAGGATGAAAGACAACTGCCCTATGCCCAAGAGGCACTGTGTCTCCACCGTGTCCTCTGGGTCCAGTCACAAACCTGGGCTGGAGAACGGGCCTAGGGCTTGGTCCAGAGCAGATGAGGAAGGGTGAGGGGAGGTTTTGCAGCCGGGGGACTGTCCCATGGCATGCAGAGGTGCACGCTGTGACAGCTGGTGACATGGGCAGGCAAACCCTCCCGCACTGCTCCTCCTCCCTCCTCCCTCCGTTTTCCACCACCACAATAAATCATACTACCTGGCACAGCCTTGTAGAGCCTGAGGAGGTCTCTGAGCCACTTCCTGTGCTAATACAGGAGGAGGGAAGCGCCAGCTTTTACTGTCAGTGAGCTGTAGGGTTTTTAAACTGTGGGTGATTCTGGGTATGGGTCTCAGAGATGAAGTCTAAGGTTAGTAAATGAGCCAAGGGACCAACCGAGACAGACAGTGAGTATCAACAGACTCTGGCATGCTATGATCCACATCCCCAAGTTCAGTCCATTCCTGCAAAACCTGCCTCGATGGGCCAACCCCCCTGCAGTCACACTGATGTGGGGTACAGTCACCCTCCCTCCGCTCTTGGTATGCGTACTTGGTTGACTTTTTCTGCTGTTTCTTCTTCACTTTTCCCAGCTGCCTGCACTGCTGTGGTTCCCTGTAGATGCGGAGGGAGGGCAGATGTAGCTTGCTGCTAAAACCACTTGCTTTTGGCTGCCAAATTACACCCCTGCTCCCTGCTCGTGCCTCGTGGCTGGCGGTCACCGACCCACGGGGTGATGCTGGGATGCTGCGCTCAGCCCCAGCCTGCTCCCGCAGCTCAGACTGAGCAGTAATGGGGACAGGATTAGACTAAGGCTTCTCTTTGTCGCCTTAAAATGTCTTTGCGCTTTCTTTTGTTCAACATGTATTCCAGCTCGACTCAGCAAAGAGCTCTAATGGGATAAACATGGCAATACACTTAGATAAAACTGTCCCAAAGGGAAAACAGTATAAATCTGGCTGGTTTGAAAAAGCCTCAGTCAAAGGTTTTCGTCAAGATATAAAATTGATGTAGCAGTTTAACAGTTATTTAATATTTATATATTCATGCCTAGCATCCAAATAGGTCAGAGCCCTGTTGTGCTACGTGAGACACAGACACAGTCACACGTACAATTCTCCAGCATACTTTGAAAGCATCACTGATACCTCCAGACTGTTACTGCGGCCACCAGTACTTGCCTAATGGGAAAAGTGGGTTTTGAAGGTGTTTCTTAATGCAATGAAAACCCTTTGTGGAAGCATTCAGATTACACAGACAATCGAGTTTTCTCTGAAATTCTGTTCTTGAAGGCTTTGTTTCAGACAACAGAGTCTTCTGAATTAGTGGTCTCAGTGCAAGTGCTGGATTGATCCTGGATCCAGCGACGCTGGTAATCAGGGCTCCAGTTCAGGGTTGCTCCAGGAGCCATGCAAGGGAGTTTGGGAGAGTTTGTATTTCTCCTTTCCCTTCCTTCTGCCTGTCTCTGCCTCCAAACACACGTGCTCAGGTTGTTTACACGCCCTTGTACATGGCTGCAGGAGGAGTTAGGTGTACAGAGTGCTACCTGCGTGATCTCCTGTATTACTGTCTACACCAGGATGATGCTGGGCTCTGAATAGTTTGATGCTAATATTTCTGCATGTTAATTTAGCAGCCCAGACCTTTGTGGCACTTGAATTGGTGGAGGGAGAATATGCCCAAAGGGAGTTGTGAGCATGCAAAATCCTGGCAGAGGGGAAAGGGAAAAAGAAGTAAGAAAAAACGGCTCCAGCTGTAGCTCCTCTCTGCTAGCAGCGCAGCAGATGGTGGAGGGTTACCAGACAGCAGTTCCTTGAGGCTTAGCATAAGCCAAGAAACAATAAAAGAAAGGGGGGAAAAGAGGATAGAAAAGGGAATTTAAACAGATTGTCGTGTCACCGTTCTATTCCTGCCACCTCAGCGGGAAATTAATCACATAAAGTCACGTAAAGAAAAGCTAGCCCTGAAGGCCCAATGCAAAAATGGCTCTGCCTTGAGGGCACGAGTGAATCATACCTCAGGGGATGGGGGGAAGGCAGCACCAGCTGTGCTGGAAGGGGAGAGCAGTTCATACAGCCAAAAGACAGGCTCAGACCTGTCCTATCAATGTGTCCAACAGCTCTGAGAAGTGGGAGAAAAGTAAAAGAGCTGCAAAGTCAACCCGGGGAGATTCAGCTCTCATATGAAAGTGTTTTTTTTGCTTTGGGTGGGGGTGGTAGGCTGGGGGGCTGCAGCAGGGCAGGCGGGGAAAGGGCTTGTCGGCTGGAGGAATCAGCCTGATGGAGCCACGAGTTAGCAGCATCTCGGCATCGCAGAGAAGTAAATGGACCGTTCTCTTAATTGCAGATTTACAGCCAAGATGGGTACAGAGGAGTCCATATTTCTTCATAGGAGTTGGATGGCCGTGGAGAGAAGGCTCCCTGGAGAGATATCTGGGATATGGATAGACGTTACCCATAAATACAGTGAAATAAGTTTCCCATTAGACTTAAATCCAGTGAGGCGGCATGAATCACCTTAAACATGCATAACTCTCCCTTATATATCACCACTGCTGAAGCATTAATTAACCCATAACAACCATCCCTAGACACTCAAAAAGATCTTATTCTTTGCTCTATCCCAGCACAACTGCTGGAGAAACAAAATAATGGTTTCTGGGTCAAAACGCAACCTGTGCATTTGGCGCTGCAAAAAGCTGCGACGAGTCCTCCGCTCTATCTGGGAGGTAACTGGAGACCCATGGGGCTACATGGCCCAGCTGAAGGGGCGGCTTTGGGGGATCTACTTGGTTCTTTAAGGTACTCATATGCTCAAGCGCTTTGCCTGGACACTGCTACGTCTGATGGCGGAACCTGGTAAGACTAAGAGACCTGCCTGGAATATGGGTGTTTTCCTTTTTCATTTATTGGCTTCATACAACTCTACCAAAAAAATCATGTTGGCTTGCATTAGATTGCACAGATTGGTTTGAACTGGGCTTCCGATGAGAGAGAGGCAGCTGAAAGAGCAGAGCAAGGCAAATAAAGAAAATGCACTAAGCAAATAAAAGGACTATTTAAGGTGGCTGCATCCCCAACTGGAGCTCCTGGTATTTGTGTCTGTGCCAGGAGAACCAGAAGCCAAAAACAGAGAAAGAAAGGGAACTAAGTGGAAAAGAGAAATTAATCTGCAAGTAACTGAGAACAGGTGCTTCATTTGGGCACTTGGATGTGAATATGCTGCAGTTGGTTGCTCTATCGACAGGGGAATTCAATAAGTGAGGCTGGTGCACTGATGACAGAGCTCAAAGAATTAAAACCTGTGTAAATTAACTCCCTTCCACCAGACTGTGCTTTATTAAAAAGCACAAGTTCTCAAGGCAATACCTTGAAGGTCACAGCTCCAGCAGCTTGGGCAAAAAAACCCTAAAACCTGAACCTCCTAAATGCCTTGTGTAACTAAAGGGACTTGAGTTGCAACCCTTTATTTTTCCTTCTGCTGACAGGAGGCTGGTGCCTGCCCGACTCCTGTGATGAAAACGTGCTTGCTCAGGTCCCTGGGCCATGGCGAATGAAGAAGGAAAGGTCTGTATGGCTTCCCACACTGCTGGGAGGGCAGCAGAGGAAAGCAAGCCCTTGCTTGGCTTGGCTTGGCTCTGGCATCGTGCTGCACCAGCCAGGACACCTGAACCACTGCTGGAGGTGTTGTAAGGAGCTGCTAGCACAGGCCAACAACAAATTGCTTCCTCTGCTCCCAGTACAAGGAAGAAGCAGGACAGGAATTGTGCCTCTCGGGTAGGTCTCCAAGCAGCGATCCCAAGCAGCATCCCTGTACTTAAGTTTGCAGCTAAAGGTATAGCCTCACCCAGATGGGCTGTTTCTATGGAGCTGGGACCTCTGTGTGTTGTCCAGAGGGAGCTGGGAAGAGTGGCAGCCGTGATACCCCCATGCCATGGCATGGTTAACGTCTGTTGCTGTAGACAAAGTTATAGCATCCTGACTCCATTCGATGCGGGATGATGCTTCAGAAAAGAGTTAAGAGCATCATGTCAAATATAATTATGAGACAATAACAGCCTATTAGTTCCAGTGCCTAATTTTAAACCTCAGACTCTCTAAAACCGTTCAGTCTGCTTTTAGAAGAGCTGTCAGCTCCTCAAGGTATAAATAAGAAGCATAGAGAATGGATAATCTCTGCCTGTCTTAGGGCCAAATACCATCTTCTAGAAAAGGTAAAATTCCCATTTCGTCATTTACTCATTGAGACTTTTCTTTCTGGCTAAATGTGAGCAATTTCCCCTGGGATGAGCAGGCTAATGCAAGGACTTTATCTGCTTTGACTCTGATCCGTTGCAGTTCCTTTGAAAAGGCAAAGGCATCGGGGAGAAGCACCTTCCTCTGAGCAGCTCAGCCCACTCCCCAGTTATCCCAAATCTGACCAGTTCCTCCTTCCTTTGAAGCATCCCCCCTCTCCTCTCATCCCCCTGTGCACTACTGCAGTCCGGCTTCCCACAGTCATCCCGACTCATATTCTCTGGATTCGGGTACAGATCAGACTGTTTGCTCTGAAACATCCTGGGTAATTTGCAGGTCAAATTATCTATGGAGAAAAAGCTAATTGGTCACGTGGGCACGAGCTGATAGGGAGGTTTTTATTGTTTGAAAGTCTTTAGTTAATGTTATACATATGCAAGGAATACCTTTTAATTTTAGAACACTGTTTGGGTAACTATTATAAATTGCTACACAAAATACGCCCCCCCAACCCTGTGATGTAGAGTTGAATATTGTATGTACAAATGATGCATCAGAAGCAACCCGTATACTGAGTCAGGATATCTTCCACTAATGAAGTCCCTAAAGAAATGCGCCACAGACCTTCTGAGCTATGATATTCTGATGGTTTGGATATATCAAGAGATAGCTAAAATAGCATTAGATATAAGATCTTCCTAGTAAAATTCACTGAAGAAGCACATAAACATCGAAGAGTCTTAACTGTTATAAAATATTCTTATGTTTGGATTGATAAGAAAGTAGGGTAGCGTCCTAGATGCATAGCTATGAGAAGTAGTGTGGCTCTCGAACTGTTGTGGTGACTTATTCTTATGGAATTATAAACATTTTGAAATCAATTAATTTTTGCCTTACAAAAATACATCACATTTTTATTCACAAATCTACAGTGCGTGGTCATAATGTACTTGATTTTTCACTGTTGACCAAATTCAAACACTAATAATGCTCAGAGGTTGCACATTATATTGAACTAAAACGTGCCTGATGTTAGCGCTCTCAAGCTACTCCTGGCTACCTTTTATGGTATCTGTTGGTTCTGCTCATGTAAGTGAAACAAGCTGATTCTTTATCAGATCAGACCTCATCTTTTGAAAATAGACACTGTCACAGACCATTCCACACGATGAAATCGTAAGTGCCTATCTTCATTTCTTATCATGAAATAATTAGAATATTTCAGTTCTGCACCCTGCCTCGTAAACAATGATAAAAGCTAGTAATTCAGCTGGAAATCAGATTCTTTTTCTAATGAGCAACTATATATTGTGATATCAGTATTCATGCATACTGCTTAAAAGTAAATGTTTGCAGGCTTGCTAGCAACTTCTTGAAAATATTGACTTTTTGGTGCTCAGCCTTGAATGTCGCTGTCAGACTGTGGGTTCCTGCTCTGCAAGGCGCTGAAGGTTGCATACGCAAGTCACATTTGGTAACTGAAAATTAAGTGATTATGAAAATACATTTCAGCAGCAACCTTCTCTCTCCAGCTGCTTCCTGAAATCCTCCTCCATGTCGAAGGTGGTGAAAGCGTTGGAGCACCTCCCTACCATCTCATGGGAAAGCCACATGCCACCACGCAGCGAGGAGTCAAGCCCTGTCTTCTGCCTGCCCCGTGCCCCTTCCCCCTAAGGAACAACACAATCTCTGCTCTTATATTGCTGCTCTGAGTACGTCGTCTCCCCCAAAACATGCCCCGCACCGATGTTGTGTGGATGTGCCGGGTGAACCGCTGCAGGAACGGTGTTGCTGTCTCACTGCTGCGGAGCCCTCATTGCTGTGCTTTAGCGCATGGCACTTGAAAACAAAGTTATCAGAATAAACCTTTTAACTATAAATTGCAGGTATTAAAGATCCATGTGATAATTGTCTTATCTGGCTCCAAATGTGCTTATGATGCTGAGAGAGAACAAATTGGATTACGCCTGAAACAGGCTCTTACATTTTCATAAATTACCGGGGAAAGCAGCGAGGCCTCAGAAATGCAGGCGCCTTGCTTTTGACAGATTGTGATTTTGTCAAAGGATCTTGTGGAAGGGAACAAGCAAACAAACAAGCTGAGAAAGGTCTTTTTAGGAGGAAGGGATAGAGAGTTAAAAACCATGAAGCAATGGCAAAAAGCCATATAAAAGCGGCAAAGCTACGACAGAAGAATGGGGGGAATATTATACTAAATATTCCCAAACCAGGACAATTTTAGGGGGTACGATTATGAGAGAAGAACAGATCTGTGTCCCCCATCATCTGGATCCCACAGATCCCACAATTTTGCTCTCCCCATTCCTCTGCATTTTGCTGTTTGTAGTTGGCGTTTGCAGCGAGAGGCAGCGGCCACTTGGCCGCCCATAGCCCTGGTGGCTTAACATCAGTGGGTGCAACCCGGCTTTGCTGGCAACGTCTTCCTCTCATGCCCAGCACAACTTAAACACTTATTTATGGTGCTGGTCCATTTTTCAAAGAACATGTCATTAATCTTCCGCATGGGGTGGACATTTATGGCTGGGGAACTACGTGAAGATGTGAAAGCTCTACCATAATCTCACTTCCAGCTCAACCTAAAATTGCAGGGTGTGCTCCCACAGTGTATCATCTTCCATTTAAATGTACGTGAGGGCTTTTGTTCAGGCTGGGAAGAGGTGTGGGGGAAGTTTAATCAGAATGGCTTCGTTACCCCACACTGAGTGAGTCAGAGATCCAAACCCAACGCAAAGCGATGCTGATACTCATAGGGACTATTCTGATCTTCAGCTGCATGGGACCAGTGGGGACTACTGCTTTTGCTCCCAGTCCCCTGAAAGTCACTGGAAGCCAAATGTTTCACCTGAGTTTCTTCAGCCTGGATTTACTCCCTTTGCCCTGGTCACGTTGGCTAAGTGTTGACTCTGACAGAAGCAGACATCTAGGAGCAGCACCATTACGTTATTAAAAGCGTTGGACCTAGTCTGTGCCTTGGTGGCACAGAGAATTGCATACAGCATATGTTATTTTACATACGTTATTCTAGCTGGTTAGAGGCAAGTGGGAACAAAAGTGACAGAAGATCTGAATGGTGTTTTAAACTAGGGAAGCTCTTTCAAAATACAGTAAGGAATGCAAAATAGCTGTAACAAATATGAAAGCTTTTTGGGCTCTGGTATACATTAAATCTTGAAAATGTTTGGTTAATGATATCTGCCATATCACCGACATAGATGATTTTTTCATTTCTCTTTCTTTCTTCCACTCTCACCCCTCTTTTTGGAGAAGAAAGGCTAAAATATTTATCTCAGAACAGGCTTCTGAATTCATAAAATATGTTTTAAGTTATTTCTCCACTTTTGTCAGCTCTCTGTAAAAAGTGCTTGGTAAGCTCTTTGGAGATCCTAAGTGGATTTTCCTCCCATTGGTGTGCTCACAATGCTCATTATTGAAAATTATTGGTGTTAAAAAACCCCACAAGCTTTTAGAAAAAGAAGCTTAGAAAGCAAACTCAGACAAAACCAGGAATGGGTTAGCATTAAGGAATGTACTGAAAAATGTAACAAGGCTCCAACAGCAGCAAGCCTGGATCTTCAGGTGGGAAACCAGCTCTGCACAAAGCTGCCAGTGGCTCTGGGGAACCATGCAGTGGGTCTGTCCTGGAGCTGGGTGCTACGAGCTGAGATCAAGAGAAGCTATTTGCAATGGTCTTGGGAAGCCTATGACCAAGGTTGCACATTTCCAAAGAACACCTATTGCAACAAAATGCTCTATGTTTGTCCCATATTTACAAACATCCCTTCCCCAGAGAGCTTTGTCAGGCCAGGTTGGTCTCCTGGTTGATACCTGCAGCAACCAGAAGCTGTGGGATAAGGGATGACCGGGCTGATGCCTCTTTCTTCTGCTCACGTTCCTACGTGTGAGAAGGGAAGCCAGGCTAATATATGATACTGAAATTTTACTGTCTTCAAGGCTGATCCTCCTAAAGCCAACTGCCTTCATTTTTAGGGCAGTAAATTGCTGGCAGCACAGAATAAAAAGACTGAACTTTCTTTATTAGTCTGAATTTTCTTTATGGGTCTGCCAAAGACCTGGTTTTTTTCCATTCAGTCCTGGCTCTCTCTTCATGCTCCCTCCCTATTTTCTGCTGATTTTTCTTTGCCTGCGAACATAACTAACAACCTTAAAAATTAGTGCAGGGCTTGTTTCTCCCTGTCACCTACCCACTTACTCTAGCCAAAGTTGTTGGCACCTGGTAGCAGTGTAACTGCCTTTGAGCAGCTGAGCAAATACGTGATTTATTGCTGGTTGTTTCCAGTTAGGAGAGGAATGAACATCAGAGCCTCACACCTTTGGAGTAACCCTGTTTATGTATTAAAAAGGTATATGAAAAAGACTCATTTCCCAGACAAGGAAACCAAAGTAAGAAGGGTCTGTTCCTACGCACAGCACGCGAACTGACCCAGCAGTGGTCTCTGCGAACTTCACTCTAGGCTGCCCTCCAGCCTTGCTTGGGCCATCATCTCTGTAATATATCTGCTGCTTCTCTCTTTCTCTTTCCCACACACTTAAAACACCCCTTCCTCATTGCACACACCCATCCATATTCAAAACAATATTAGCAAAACCCCTTTTCCCACATCGTTCACATTCTCAAGTGCCCTGGCACATGTCCTTCTTGTGTGACAATGAAGTCTAGCTGTATTTTGGGGAGGGCTCCACACTGACCAGTTGCTCCCAATCCAATCTAATGGGAGAGCAAGACCAAAGGAAATAGGCCATGGAGCTGAAGTGAGCAGTTAAAGGAGGCAAAACCAGCAAGGAGAGGGTGCGCTGGTTAAATCTTTGCACGTTTTCCTCATTCATTCCCCCTAAGGCAACATCTTTATTGTGGTCTTTGCTCCTACACAAACCCACACATCATTATAGTTGTTTACATACCATCACTAGCAATAATAATAATAGCTAAGTAATAATTCTTCATTTGAATGTGATGAATGGCTGCATCTCTCAGTGAAAATAAATACATGGGGAAAGGGAAAATACATCATTGTTACTAGCAAATGAGGCATAGTGCAAGAAATTAAAATATCTGGCTTATGGAAAAGCAGGGAAAAACAACTTTGTAAGGAAGTCTTAAACCAACAGGCATAAGGATCATTTATCGAACATAAGAGAAATTAATAGGGAAAAAGGATAATTAAGAGAGATATAAATGTTTGCTGAAGTTCTGTATAAGTGAGTACCAGCAGGCATAAAATTAGAGCTCAAATAAGAACATAGATTACAGTTTCATACTTCAGCTGACACGCTCAATTTGTACAGGTTTTCTTTTTTTTAATTTCTACATTTTTAAAGGATAAAATGCATTCCATCAAGAGAGACCCCATAAGTTCCCAAACACTTAAATGCCTAGCTTCGTAATATGGCAGGTGAAGTTAAATTTCCCCTTTTCCAAGCAGCACAAAGACTTATGCAGCTCTGCCCTGAGCGCCGCGGCAGCCACAGTCCTGCCGAGCTCAGAGGGCTGGGTCAGCACCTTGGCAGCCGAGTGCTGTCACCTTCCCAGCCCATGCAAACACGCTCCATAGGGCACCGGTCTCCCTCTGCCAGCAATTTCTCTACCATTTGTGGAGCAAGCAAAGGGAGAAGACAGAGGAGAGCATCCCTCCCTAGGAATGCTCCGAGCTCTCCCCACGTGCAGGGCTTTTGCAGCACCCTACCTGCTGGCCAGGCTTCCCCATCTCACTCCATGGTGTCCTTGGACAACCCTGCTGAGCCAGGCAAAGCCTAGGATTTCAGGGGTTAATGCCTTGTCAAGGTTCAAAGGCAGTTCAGAGAAATGCTACCAGCTGAGAACTAATAAGACAAAGCTGAGCCCGCGCAAGTGTAAGGTTTTAGAAGGAAAGGAAAGGGAGGTAAGCAGGCTGTTTCCTTGTGGGGGTGATGTGGGGTAGGAAGAGAAGAGGTTGATGATGGGTCATGCTATGTGATGCATGCTCTTTCTTTGATGCCAGGCATCAGCCCGGTCATCCCTTATCCCACAGCTTCTGGTTGCTGCAGGCTTGATACCAGGAGACCAACCTGGCCTGACAAAGCTCTCTGGGGAAGGGATGTTTGTAAATATGGGACAAACATAGAGTATTTTGTTGCAATAGGTGTTCTTTGGAAATGTGCAACCTTGGTCATAGGCTTCCCAAGACCATTGCAAACAGGTTGCTTCTGCTCTTTCAGGCTTGTCAGGTCCATGCAGCAGGTGCTATGGCCAAACTAGCACCTCTCTGCTTTGGGTAGAGATGCCTTTGCTTAGACCCTGCTGTAGGGGTGGTGGCTCTTGCTCTCACCTCTCTGGGCTCTCCTGGTCTCCTTTTTCTCCTGCAAAAGCAATTATGCTGTACTGGGGCAGGGATGGGTGCTGGGAAAGGGGGTTTGAACTGTTAGGGCTCTTCAGTGCTCTAGGCATCTAGAAAGCCGTATTCTGTCTGGGGGGATCAGGCTCTTGTTTTCAGTCCTTGTAGGTTTGGGTTTTATTTGGTGATGTGTCAGTGAGATTTTAGCGCTCTCTCTGAAGCTGGAGTAGCTAGATTCATGACTTTGACAGAGCTTTCTGTACTAGCAAGGGGGGAAAGCAAATAGATTGGAAATATTCATTTAATAGCACTCTAAAGAAGCTTGTCCACAAACTGCTGCACATCCAGAATATGTAGTGGTGAGGGGGTATGTTTCAACCCTTTTTCTTTTAAAGTTACTTACAAGCTCTTGCTGAAAAACTCTCATGCTTGTGCCCTCGAGTATAAATATGTCAATACTAAAATCATGCTGTTATTATACTTCTAAGTATTTTTCTATAAAGAGGCTGCAGGATAACTCCACCAGCATCTGTCTTGAATAGCTGGGTTTTAGCACAGCAGAAAGCAAGGACCTAAGACCTGTTTCATCAAACGGAGTCTATGTTTCTGTTTCCTGTGTTTCTTCCTCTCCTGAATTGTTTACAAATGCCAATTTAGTCCCATGTCTTTGTCAACGTGTTCCAGCCACAAAGCCTTCAAAGATCGCCAAAAGTGCTTCTTTTTTTCCTGTAGGTCCTTTGCCGCTCCACTAGAGGTGAACTATATTGTTTAAAAACAAAAAATCAGGAGTGAGTCAGAGGCATGAAAGCAAGTGATAACAGTTAGGAACTGCTACTCGTCTTTGACATTCAGGGAATTGTTTGGTATTTGTGCAACTACTCCAAGCCCTGCTTGTTCTGAGTGCTGGGCTGGCCTGGTGGCAAGGCAGAGCATCAATCTGTCTCTATTCACAGCAACATGGAAAAATAAATACAAGGGCTACTGAAGTGAGTTTTACATAAATGTTACAATAAGCTAACTTCTACAGATGTACATATTTATGCGTGAAAGCTAGAGAGTTAGCTGTTTCTCATGAATGTGTGTGTCATTAATTGCTTTACTATTACTATTATCACACATGCATGTATACCTATGCTGGAAAAAGGCTCAGATTTCTGCATTGTGGTGAACAGTGGCAGAGTAAAAGAATCAACATCTATATTTAATGAAGGTACATCATATCCTTATAACTCTTTTTCTGAATTAAACTGCTTTAGCTTTAGTTTCCTTTTATGTTACTGGGCGAGAAGTTTCTTGATATGCCCATAATTAATCATGAGCCCAGAGTATGTTATTTCAGTTTTGCAGAGATCCAGACTGTGCATATTCATTAAAACTTAGTTCAGCCTTTATTTTTATTTCCTAATGATTAATGTTGCCCTTGGCACAGAGAACTGAGGAAAGGTCTCTCTACCCATGCAGTAATGGGAAGGGTGGGATCTTGCTCTCCTGGCATCCTGTGATTTCAGACTGAAAAGTTTTTTGCTAGAACACCACATGAGAAGCTGGGGACTGTGGTTTCTTAACAAAGTGGAGGCTTTGGAGCAGAAAAATGAAGACTTTTTAGTTGAACCATAAGAGGAAATATGGGGTACAGGGAGGCTAAACTGTGCTATAAAAACAGAAGACCACAAAGTTCAGCAATTTTATTCAATAGAACAAAAACACAGACTGGGACCTTCATCTTTGAGGGAGCAGAAAAGACTCCTGTCACAGGTGAATTTGCCACAGGTGTCTTATGAAAGGAGATGGGACACACTTCCAGGTGGGAAAACAGCATGTTGGCTCCAGTCTCTCACACACTGCGACACCAGCCGTCCTGTGTAACGTGGGATTTCCTGTAGCACATTCACAAACCCTGCGCCCCTTATTCAAATGGTATCACCTGGACAAAGGTTTCAGCAGAAGCAATGTGCAGAAGTAGTCCCAGTCTGCTACATGTGGCCAGCAATAGACAATGTTACTCTCTAAAAGCCTCATTGGACCATAGGGCATGTAGGACCCCCCATCATCACCTCTGGTCCTCATCAGCTCATGTGCCCTCCTGCCTGGGGCTTCTCCCGTCCTTCCTGGTTCTCATGGTGTCATGTTCATCAGTGGTCTATTCCACATTTTAAAGGCTTTAAATCTGGCAACGCTATTCTGACTGCAGTCAAAGGAGACACTGAAACCCATCATTTCTACTGTGTCTTCCTTCAGTCACCGTATCTCAAAAACATCCCATCATTTCCTCTCCAGCTTCACATGGCAGAAGTTGCTGTGAGATTAATGAAGACACGGAGATTCAGCCTTGGGAAATAAGATGGTTGGGCCATCTTAATTTTCTCCAAGGACTTTATAACCTCAAATTCAAATGTGACTTAGAAAAGGTCACAGAATAAAGCCTAGGAGAGAAAGGGGGTTGCAATTAGGAGCACGTAACCGGAATAATTCCTCAATTTCCATGCATGATGAAATGAATCTGTCCTGGCAGAGCTAGCATGAAGAGAGGATATGTTGCGGTACGTGTTTGTGAAATGTTTGTATCATCCAGGAGGAAAGACAAAGCTATTTGTGTAGCAGCATGTTGGCAATACTTCCACACTTGATCTATTCCCTAAAAATGGTTGGGTGTGTGGTTGTGCCAAGCTCTAGATGGTGGGTGCACATCCATATTAGGAAAAATTAGGTTTAGACCCCAACAAGGTGTTAATTTTTAAGCAAGTTTAAAACAGTTCAGCGTTAAAAACAGTCTACAGCTGAGAGTCTTGCAGTAATCTAAGGTGAAGAGAAAATGCACAGAAACTTTCATAAAACAACTGCACCGTGACTGCGAGCGCTGATTCAATACTGAAGGTGTGCAGCACGCATCCCCTGGTTTGGATGCTATTGAAAAGATGGGAAAGAAAATCAGCTGAGAATGTGCAATCGCACAGTGCAGGACAAAGGTCCTTCAGGAATGCTGTAAGTAAAGTTGGTCCCACCTTGGAGATGAATGAGAGACTCTGAGATATTCCCATTCCTGTTTTCCTAGGGTGCACAAAGATGCTCAGAAATGGCACCTCTTAGACCACTGGGTCCAGAGGTCATTTAAGGGCAACTGTTTGCCCCTTTCCAATGCCCACAAGCATGGAAACCCACTAGGCTCAAAGCTTGAGGGGATGGTGGCAGTCAGAATGAATCACCTTAAATAATTATCTTCTCTGGAACAAATCCACCAAGTTGAGGGATTCTGTGTCTTTCTTGCAGTGGTTGGCAGCTGTGGGGTTCCCAGGGCTCCTCTGTGCTCAGCAGTATCAGAACAAGCACTTTGGGGTTTCTTGCTGTTCTAAGATGATTGCACATGACCAGTCTTGGGTTGTTTGTTGGATTTTTTGGTTTTGTGTTTTGTTTTTTTTTTTTAAATTTGAATGCTTTTTGAATTTAACTTCTGAAATATGAACCTTTTCTGCTCATTGAGACCAGGCTGCACTTGCTTTTATCATTTCTGAGAGCTCATTTGTACTCTTGTAAGGTATTGTATCCCATTCTTATCAGTTGAAGGATCACCTCTGGGATCTGTTTACTCTTTGCCAGTGGATCCTAAGGCATATGATCAGTTCAGTCATGAACGAGAAACTGTAATAAATGGGGCACTTCTTTCACTGACCCACACTGTCCTCTTGATGTAGCACTCTTGCAGGTTTGCTAAGGTGCTCAGAGATTAATGCAGACAGAAGGAAACACAGTGCAGGGACTCTGGCTTAACCATTCAGTTTGATGTAAAGAGCACGTAGGAACAGTAGGTAGGGTGACAACCTGGGATTTAGGAAAGCTGTGTTCAATTCCCTGCTTCACCGTGTGTGACGTTGCACCTCTGTGCCACAGCTCCGAATCTATATAATGGGACAACTGTATTTTCCTACTTCATGGGGCTCTTGGGAGAATAAATGTCTTTAAAACTGTAAAGTGTTCAGTTAACCTGACAATGAGATCATTTAAGTGTATTACATAGATATGGCAGAATCCAATGAATGTGGCTTTAAAATAATATTAACATCTATCTTCTTGAGTTTGATTCTATGAGAAGAGACTGTTCTACACCTGTATTTCAGGCTATTAATCATCTTGCTGATCCATCCATCGTTCAGGATGTTCCCTGGCCCTGAAAACCCAAAAAAGCTTTGTCATGAACTGCGTATTAGAATAAATATTTCTTCCATTTGACAGAAGTCCTGGATCTGACATAGAATCATAGAATGCTTTGGGTTGGAAGGGACCTTTAGAGGTCATCTAGTCCAACCCCCCTGCAGTGAGCAGGGACATCATCAACCAGATCAGGTTGCTCAGAGCCCCGTCCAACCTGACCTTAAAGGTTTCTAGGGATGGGGCCTCCATCCTCCACTACCCCTCTGGGANAGCTGGACGCAGTACTCCAGGTGAGGTCTCACCAGAGCAGAGTAGAAGGGCAGAATCACCTCCCTCGACCTGCTGGCCACGCTGCTTTTGATGCAGCCCAGGATACGGTTGACCTTCTAGGCTGGAAGCGCACACTGCTGGCTCATGTCCAGCTTTTCATCCACCAGTACCCCCAAGTCCTTCTCCGCAGGGCTGCTCTCAATCCACTCATCCCCCAGCCTGTATTGATACCGGGGGTTGCTCCGACCCAGGTGCAGGACCTTGCACTTGGCCTTGTTGAACCTCATGAGGTTCGCACAGGCCCACCTCTCCAGCCTGTCCAGGTCCCTTTGGATGACATCCCATCCCTCAGGCGTGCCAACTGCACCACTCAGCTTGGTGTCATCTGCAAACTTGCTGATATTTTCTTAAGTATCTTATATTTTCTCCTAAACTAATAGCAGTTGACAGAATACAGTGATGATTTTTACAAGGTGTCCTGTAACTCTGAGGAATAGCTTGCAGATTTGGACTTTGCTTGTCTTTCTAGATGTCTTGCTTGGGCTCTAGAGATAGGCCAATTCCAATGATTAAGAAGTTCTGTTAGTATCAGCACTATCAGCACTACTCAGAGTTTTGGTTGCTTTATCTCTGTCTTGCTTTTAATCCCAGCTGAAATCAAGAAGTAGAAAGGCAAATTGAATGAGAGGGATTGTTATTAATTAAAAGAGAAAGTTAAAAAGTTATCCAAACTTTTTTGGTGTCTCAAAAAAAGGTTCAGGTATGTGATGTCTCAAGCTTCTTGAACAAGTTGATATCTATTCCTTCTTTATCTAAGTCCATTCAAGCATACCACACAGTTGATATGGGCCCCATGTAGCTTTACCTGAATCAGTTCTCCCAAAGTCTTAAACTATATAATTAAGCTCTTCTTAGTGACTGGAAAACTGCCACTAAATTTGAAATCTGTCATGGTAATTTCAAGGCTAAAGGAATTAAATTTAGCAAGAGATATTATTCCTAATTATTACCCTATCTCCAGCCTTTTGCACTTGCCTAAATTCTTTAAAAGTTTTGGCCCTTCCATAGCCACCTGATCATCAGAATTTTAATTAATGTTAATCAGGATGTCTGAACCATGACTGCCCATAGATTACTCTCTTTGACTTAATAGTAGGTGTTCATCTCAAAGCCTCATTGTATTTGTTACTTGGAGTGACACAGCTATCATGGTTTCCAGTCTTGATATAGCTTTTCCTGAAGTTATTTGAATTGAATGAACTGAATTTAATTTGTAATTTCAGAGTAGATTACCACTTTTCCACATTATGGCAGTCTTGCAACAGGCTAAATCCTTTTTGGAACCATTTACTGTTGCCACTGATACCATATGTAGATGCAGGGTCTGATTTTTATTCCAGAGAAGTATAGATGAACTGCTTATACTGGCCACTTTTTTGCTGGTAATTTAGGGTATTGACTTCAGCAAATATCTTTATTGATTCCTTGTAATTGCGGGCGTCATGTTTTTCAGTGGTATTTAACAAGCTCCTCTAGAGTTCTTCTCAATAAGGTATTATTACAAAGGATAAATTCACATATGTGAAGATGAAGAGAGGGGGATCTATGCATCTATCTATGGATCTATTCAAGGGCTGAATGTCCATTGAAGAACAGTGATTGCACATCACAGCTCTCTCAATGAACAAGAAAGAAAAGGTTGGCTAGGAGAGATTGTTCACTGACTTATTCCCATTTATGAAATTGCCGTCTATCCTTTGTTTTCCTGTGGCAAATGTTTGACTTTACAGCCATTGTTTTCTCTTTATTTTCCTTTTCATTTTCAGGAAATTATGCTATTTACAGAAGAACATGACAACAACTCTGCGGGTTCAGACCATGGTTCCCATGATCTGACTGTCTCTGGGACAGTCACCAAAAGCAGGCTCCCAAAGCACAGGGCAAGGACACCGCTCTGTGTAGCAGGGGAGGATGGCTGGGTCACTGTGCCACGTCGGGTGGCTCTGTACTGCGACTGCTCGTTGTTAGTGATGCTCAGGGAAACACAAATCCTATTGCCAACACAGTAGATTATCTGAAGTTGAACAAGAAAGCAGTTATGGTACCAGATTGCCATTAACAGGCAGAAAAGATGAAGCCCAAGATTTCTTCTGCATCTCAACTTGTGGGCTGATGTTCAGATAAGATGAAAACATCATAACTTTCAGTGATTAACTGTGAAACACTGGAAGTGAGGCAGTTGAATTTGTTCTCAAATACAGCCTTAAATACTTTCATTTAGGCACTTCTTTTTGAATAGCACAGCCTTCTGTGACACCATGGAGCATTTTTATGTGCAGACTTAATTGAAACAGTCTTATTTATAGTGGTGAATATTCATTCTTGTTAAAGGTGATTCTGAGGGAGGCTAATAAATGTTCTCACTTTCCTTTGCATCAGCAAACGATCTGGAAAACAAATATACTGCCATTCCCTGGGAACCCAATCTTGCTATGCTGGATTATACTGGACTAAAGTTGTATTTCACCTTCCATTTATTTATTATTCACATCTCTCCAGTGCCTGAAGTTGCTACCGTGATGCATCAGGCACAGACTCAATGGGCAGTCCGTGTCCCAGAGATGGAGATTTAAGTCTGAGACAAGAGACGATAGATGGAGCCAGAGAGACAAAGAAGTATGAGGAGATAATTAGACCAAATCCATCAATGCAACTGGCCATGGTCTTTGTGCACTAACGTTGTGGCAAAGGATTGTGGCAGAAGAGTGGTTAAGGAGGGTCTTGTGATATGTGTGTGACATACTGTGCTGAAATATTACCTTTGATACTAGGCAACTAAGAAAGATTATTTTAATCAGAGAATTTGACTGCAGAGTGAGTTCTTTTTATCACTCATGAGTGGTTGTTCTTTACAGTACTTAGTTCTAGGTTTAGCTCTCCATGGTTTATCAGTCTAAAGGTTGGCTTGTCACATGTCAAAGGAGACATCAGCCCTTCGTGCAGCCATAACACAACACGGAGCTGCAGCTTTTCACAGGATGAGGTATCACAGCATGGTAGCATGAACTTCCAAAGCTGCAAGCTGACTGGGACCAGCTGTATAACTTTTTTTTTCTGCAGTGATGGTGTTTCATCATTTAAATTGCCAGAAACAACCAGGACACACAGCAGTATCCTTTAACTCAGCTCTTCTACATAACTGAACACAACATTGCACTGCAGTGAGGGATTTGGGGAATTGGAGCCTGTCCTCGGCACTTATTCCTTCCTTTCTCAGCCGAGGAGAGAGGAGTGATAGTGGCAGAGGGAGTTGATGAATACTGAGATTTCACGGGCCAATGCTCCCATGAGCTGTCTGAAGACTTAAGCTGTGTTGCCTGGAAAAGGTCTGCCCAGGGGCTACCCCTGCACGGGGGTCCCCAGCTCCCGCTTAGGGAGGTCTCGGTAAAATGAATGATAAAGGATGACAAATGATCTCAGTCAGCACTCTCCTCTAATGACTCTTGGCGAGTGATCTCAGTCTGCCTCATAGACGTGTACTGTACCCAGCCTCTGTTCTCGAAAAAAGCCTTTTAGTAACAAATATTATCAAACCAGGAAAAGTGTAATGCAATGAATTCCAGAGCCTAATGCTGGGAAATGGCTGTTGACTCCGAAGCTTTTTTCAGGTACCCAATCCTGCTAGTTCTTCCATGAAAACAAGAGGTGCAGAGCTTTCATCTGTAGATGGCATTTTGTGCCTACAGTGGGCTGTGCCCAGGTAAGTTGATTGGGACAATCTTTAGGGAGCACCAAAATGTGTTGCTCCTACCCCAAAAGTAGAGATCTCATCCGAAAATCAGGCTGGTAAGAGGACTCAACAACAGCTCATTGCATAGGTGGACTCTTTCCTGACTTGTCCTGAGCAATGGCCAGGGTGCTGTTACAAGTATTGGTCCACCCAGAAATTTCTAACTTTTGGAAATTATATCAAGTTCCGACAGAAGCAACTTTGGAAAGTCACGAACAGACCAACCGTGGAATGAAAAGCCTCTGAACAGTAAAGGCAACCTTACTCGCACCTTCTCTAATTCTCTCTCCTTCCAAAAGTGCCTCCCTCCGCGAGCTTTTGCAATTACCTCTCATTAGCCATTGACAATAAAGGAAGAGAAGGCATAAACTGGAAGCATGAATCATATCCCAATTTAGCCTGTCTCTTCTGCTAATCAAAAAGCATATGCTTCTCAGATACTCCTCTGCGTTAAGACTAGGAAGGAAGGCAGCAGAAGGAAAGCTGAACCGTGCAGACTTTTACAATGAAGTGGTTTCTGTTTTCCTTTAAAGAAGAGAATAATAAATTAGAAAATTTTCTTCTTAGAACTGTCTTCGTTTTGTACCAGGTATGCGCCTAAACTAGTTCTCCATATCCAAATGAGTGGGAGGAAAGCTTGGTTTCTGGTTAAGTGTCTGCATGTCTGGGGTTAACTGTGTGGCTCTCATGCAGACTGTGTGTGCTTGAGCAATCTTTATGTAATAATCTGCATTTTACAGCTGAGGAAATAAAAGTGCCCTGACACAGTTCCTGGGAAGGGCTGTATGAGACCATTGCAGTAAGAGGGAACTCGCCTGTGTGACCTGCGAGATCCTTCTAGCCCTGAATTCCTGAGCTCACAGGCTCGACAAAAGCATTCATATTTTTCAGGGCTTCAGGCACTATAATGATGGAATAAGTCAACAGAACAAAAGAACTTCTTTAAACAGACAGTAAGGATCTAAGAATCAAACCAGCACCGGCTCCAAATATTCTTTTTCTTGAAGCAACAGAGGTAATGAGGATTAGGATTAGATCATTGTAAAGCTCAGCTGACAGTATAAAGCCAACACTTGTGAGAACACGCAGATATCTTTCAAGTAGATCATGTAAAAAACACCAGTGATCATATCCCAGACAGAAACAAAGTAACCCAGCTAGGCTGTGGGTACATTGAAATAATCCAAATTATTTCTTTTGAAAAAACATGTTTTTATTCTGTTGCAGTGTTTTGTACAAGCTTTCTGTAGTGCTGTACTATATCATAGTGAAATGTTCTTTTTTTCTGCGTAAGCTCCTTACAAGTACCACCTGGCTAAGTTATGAAACTCTATATTTAGTTTACAGAAAGTTGCAAAATCTAAACAGACCAAACCTATTTCACAGGAAGAATCAGATATCAGCAAAAACAAACGCGTAGTATCAAAACACAGATTAAATATTGATGACTTCCCAAATTCCACATGGTAGTAACACAACCTTTGGTACTCAGACAGCATAACAAACAAGGCCACTTTTAGAAACAACTTTGCAAAAACTCAGTGAAGATCTGTTGCATTGCAAAGACTTTAAACTGTGCAAGCTAGCTGTTGCACTGTTGTATGTTATTGCACCTTTTCAAGAGAGAAAGAAAAACAAGGCACTACGTAGCATGCTCTCTAAACTCTATTTCTTTTGCTTTATGCTGCTACTAGTGTATTGGTAGAAGAAGAATCTTTCATTTGAGTAAGTGCTAAAAATAAGCCTCTGGAAAAATGCATCGTGGTACAATTCATTGCATTACAAACCCCAAAGTCTACCAAGAGATGCAGTCGGTGGTGTGTTGTGAACTGCCTGGGAAGAATGTAATGAATGTAGAAAGTCATTAACCCCTGTCTTTCCAGTGAAGTTAGCTGAGGACCCGGTGATGCCCTGCCTGACATGACTACAACGAAGCAGCAGCGTTTGCCCATAGTAAGTAATGAAACTTAAACAAGAGTTCTGGGGTATAATCAGCACCGTTTTGTGAAAGTGTCCATACTGCTCCCCCCAGGCCAAAAAAGTCCCTCCCTTCCAAGAGTGACACAAACAGGCAAACTAAGGAAACTGGGGTTTGGGACAGCATTTTTTCCTTTCTGCACCTTCTCCTGTGCTGAAAATATACAGAAGTGGGAGTAAGTAAAAAAGCACAGTTTCTGAGTATCGAAAGTCCAGCCCTGTCCTGGTGTTCTCCAGTTGTGTCAACATCAGCCACAAAACCAGCTGCTATTGAGGAAGTGAAGCTGTGGTGTCTTCTCCGCAGGGTTTTTCTCTGCTGGAAAACTTCCCTTGGACTCCACCTGCCTTTGGGTCAGACCTCCCTGGCGTCCCAAAGGCTCCTGGAGGCTCAGAAAGGAAAGAACAACAGGAATGAGCCTTTCGCACTTCACAGCTGACAGAAGAGTCGTCTGGTAACGGCAGGGTAATAACAAGCAGAACAGTTCAGATTAGAAGCCCACAAATCCACTTGACTAACACAGTTCAGGCTAGCAGCGCCAGATAATGAAAGTTATTATATGAAATACAGCTCTTATTTTAGACATTAATACTTGTCTTTATCTACTTTAATTTTTTTCTGTGAAAACTATAAATGCACCATCCTTCCCAGAGCCTTTCCAGGCCTGCTGCATGGAGTGTATAATACACTGATATTTAAGATTTTGTTCAATTTTATACTTGAAAGGCTGAGTCCTCAGCTCTAATCTGCTAATGCCTGCTGCTTCTGGAGGTGAGACACCAGCAAAAGCTTTCTGGCTGTTTGGGTAACTAAGTGTTGGCACTGGTTGCCCAGGGTGATTTTTAGGAAAGGGTTAGAGAAATTTTTGTCAGAACAGTTTTGGTAGAGTTGCTTCTGCTGTGGGACAGGCAGCTGGACTAGATGACCTCTGAAGAGGCCCACCCTCCTTTCCATCATTCATCTTTTCTTTCTTGCCTTGGTCATGGTGGCTTAGTGTTTTCTGCTTCCCATCTGTGCCAGTTATTAGAAACAAGTGTCTGATCCCGTGGTGTCTTTGGCACGAGTGGTCCTGCAGCCCTTTGGACCAGGCAGACACATGGTTCATCCTGCCCTGGAGAAGAGCCTGTCCTCTTCACAACTGAGAGGCAACAGTGTAAGCTGAGGGGGTGAAACAAACCACATGTTTCTCTCTATTTAAAAATTGTACAAGAATTCCCATGCTATCTTATTAACAGATAAAAGCTAATATTATCACCTCTCATAGGAAAAGAGGAGGAGGACTGGAACATGATCTCCTGGGAAATACAATACAAGAACCTGCACCACATGAGCTGTTAGACAGGTGGATCCAACAGACTAATTTTATTTCCCTTTTTTATGATTTTCAATGGATAGCTAAAAAAAAAAAAGCACGTAGTGAGATCCCTGCTGAACGCAGCCATTTTCAGATCTTTCAGAGTTACTGATTTCAGCCTTAAGTTGTATTGAAGCTTCTTTTAAAACAGATTGCTGCTTCTGGAAGTGCTACAGAAACTTGCCTCAGGCAGGTGCTCTCTCTTGCAGTCCTCAGCAACTGCCACAGCTCGCTGCAGCTCCCTCACCTGAAGTGTGAAAGGACAAAATTTGTCTGGCTGAAGAACATCCATCCATCCCATGAAAAAGGCAGTTTAATATTCACTGAGTGTCTTTCATCAACTCAGAAATTCCCACTTTTGGACATGGATTCATTTATTCCTTTCATTGTCCAGGACAAGAGCGGCAACACCTTGCGCTCTTTGGGCTTCACATCCCATCCAGGAGGTACTGGCAAGCTAGCAGGGTTTATTTTTTGCCTTCCCCCATTAGATAAGCTTCAGCCAGGTGGGAAGATGTCCTGGGAATGGAGTGAGCAAGAGCAAAGAGTGAGGATGGGAACCCACAGCAGCCACCCACTCTTGACTTGAGACACAACTGCAGGGAATAAGGAAGCCAGAAGCTTCCCATGGACCTCCTGACATGGCAGAGATGTGGACACTTCTGTATCACCTGCACAAGTGAAAAGGTTTCCTTTCCTAGCCCATTCCTGCCTACATTCGTATGAAAGAAGGGGACAAACCCCAAACGTCTGTAGCAAAATAGGCAAGGATGAGCTCGTTATAAAATTAAGAAAAAAAACCCACCAAACAATAATGACTTGGGCACTGGTGTTGAGGACTACACAAGTACAGATGTTTTTTCACGTGCAAACCCTTGGGGAGGTATTCGTTTGCTGAAAAGCATTTTCTCCTGTATGCTGGAGATGGTCTGAAATGCCTTCAGGAACGCAGCCAGTTCCCCACCTTCAGCTCCCCCCGGCCTTGTCCTTTCTCTGTGGGCTGTCCTTCCAGGGAAGAAATGCAAAGGGAGGGGAAGCTGCTCCTGCTGCCTCTGAAGGTCACAGACATGAGGGGTTTGCGCCAGCTCCCCAGGACAGTCTCTGGGCGCAGGTTCCAGCAGCATCTCCTGCTCACTACATCCATTGGCAAGATATGCATATGGCCATCAGCACTTCTGGACAAAAATGTTCATATTTGCGTGTTCTACCAGACTGATCAAGCTTCTAACACTCAGCAGGTGGGAGAAGAAATGAGAGAAGACAGAAAAAATTGATTAAGAGACCTCAAAACTGAATCTTTCCTTTGACGTGCTGTGGGCCAGTCTGCCTCGTGTTAATGTCTTTTTGTAGTTGGGCTGCATGGGTGGGCTTTAAACCCAGCCATACAGCTGGCTATACAGCCAGCTCGTATAGCACTGGGGCAGCATCTCCACTTGTGTTTTGGAGGGGGATGCACATGGTGATGTGGAAACAATGGGTACCATAAGTCTCTCTAGCAGCTTTTATGACCCAAGGCCATCTAAAGCAGCCTGAAGGTTGGTCCACTTTGTACCGGTGGCAGATTTGGCCTTTGGCCCATGCCAGGATCAGGAGGAGTGGAAAAATGTCTCTGACTATCTTTGCTTTCCTACAATAGCTACACTGAACGGCTCTTTACTCTGTTAAATCCAATTTCCTCAGTGCTATTTCTGGTATAAAAGTAGAGGGTCATTGAAGTTACATTGATTGCAAAACCAGTGTAAAAGCGAGGAAAATTAGGTCTGTTCTTCTGTTAGCCAGTGTGTAATTTTTAGCTGGAGTGAGCATATTGCCACAAACCTGTCAGAAAACGAAATGTACGGCGATCAGAAATACCTGGGGAGAATGCGCTTACTGATGTGTGAAATGCCTCAGCCGTCACTCAAGCGATCCTCGCAGCTCCAAGGATAAGCAGCATCTGCGTTAATGCTCTTTGCAGCGTTCGGCGCTAGCGGCTGCATTTTGGGAGGCCGGTTGTGGAGTGAGCCCTCGCCGCTCTTCATCGGCTGCGTTTCAGTCTTGTGCAAATGGTCTGTGCCTTCCAGGAGGTTTCAGTATGGATGTTTTTCCCCCTTCACCCAACACTGTCTCAGCCCAAGTAAATCTCAGGCTGTGAGGAACACAGTTTTAGTCGCGGTAAACCAAGGCTAGACGTTTCATGCTGTAATCAGAACTGGCAACTTCCAGTGAGCTTCTTTACTACTTAAAAGCAGAATCGATTGTATACTAGCAAGGCTGAGAACATGAAGGACTAATTTCTCTTGCACAGACCCATCTGAGGTAGTTAGATGACCTGCGCTGTAAGCTGTAATTATAAAACAGTAGCGTAGACAGCTAAGCATGCGACTAAACCTTGAAAGAATTTCTAGGATCCTCCTGAAAGCCCCCCAGCACACATTAAAAAGCCCCATTGCTTGTGGATTTCTGGATGTACAATTCTGGCACTCAAAACTTTCCCTGTTCAGTTAGCAAATGTTGTTTGTTGTTTGCAGTCTGCATTCATCTGTCTCTACTTCTTTCTGTTCATCTATAATCAAGTTCTTGAGCTACAAACGAGCTACTCAACAACCCACAACCTTATGTTCATATCATAACCTGTTAATTCTGGACATGCTTTATAGGAGGTTTCTATTTCTAGAGTAGTGGAGAGAGGGTTAATAGATGTGGCACAGACACAAACATCTTGTGTTAAAGCTGGTTGTAATCACATCACTCAGGGTGTTATTGGTAGCAATCAGCCATGGTCATAAGCAACATATTGACCTGTTTGACTGTATAACAATCCATAACATTTGATTATCCATTTCTTCAAGTAACTATTAATTGTTCATTAGCACTTTATAAAGTATTCATATACTTATCTTTCACATAAAGCATGACTGTAATGTTAAAGTCTAGTATTTGACCTTTAAATTCAACCAATCCAAAAATCAGTAAGAAACAAATTTTTGGAGCATTTGCATCTTTTCGTCTGAAAGACCTGAACATCAGTGCTTAGTCCCACATTTATTTGGATGGGGGGGATTTTCTCTGTCTAAACACTGTGTGTGTGTCTTGCCAAAGTTGTTGTCCTGTGTTCCCTCTCGTGTTAGAGGAGAGACCATGGCAGTATCAGAGCAAAATAGATTGAACCCATCTATTTCAGGTCCCAGGCTCAGGATGGGTCGAATCACTCTCTGACTCTGGAGATGGCCAACCTGGAGAAACACCAAAGAGCTGGGGTGAAGTGAGAGCATTCCCACCATTCCTGGCACTGAAGGCCTGTTCTGATTCAGCAAAGTGCTTCAGGATATGCTCAAACCGAAGGGCTGTATGGAGCTGTAGCATTAACTAGGGCAGGGGAGGTACACCACACCATGCAGGGGAGACTTCTTAAGGGAGCTGTGTGTTTTACAGGTCATCTAAGCTTGTACAGTGGCTGAGGGTATTTAGATGTCCACATGTGGAGTGAGGAGCTTAGATACCAGTGTAGGACACTCATCTTTATCACATCAGGAGGTCGGAGGAACCTTGGAAATTTCAGGAGGACATTCAATTCCCAGGCATATTCATTGAAAGGTCTTTTATCTTTGGCTGCGGTAACTTTCTCTTTGGCTCTTGGGACTAATAACAGCAAAGCTAGCTAACGCTTATGAAAATACTTTGTACAGCTTCCAAGCTGGGCACCGCACTCTTTCTGGTGCATTTACACTCCAGTCATCCTCCTTCATCATCTCCATGTCCTACATCATCAGGCAGAAATGTGTCACGAGATTACACATCATGAATTACACCTCATAACAAGCTGTTCTGAGCTGGGAATGTACAAGAAATATATTTTGGCAAATCATATGAGAAACAGAGAAGAACAGCAGATGTTTCCGATAGGCAAATGTTTCCAGTTTGGCCATGAGTCCGTACTCTGGACCAGTCTCTAGATAACATCCTCCAGTGTTGTGCCAAGGGGAACAATGGCTCTTTTGATCCCAGGGCTGCCCTGGTATCTGCAAACGCTGGGAGAGCCAACTCAAATTCCTTCCAACCTCATCTTCATCCAAAGACACACAAGAATTTCTTTATTCTCTGTCCCTGGCTCTCCATGGCTATAATCCAACACCTGCATTTAAGCCACTGGAAGCAAAGATCCAAAATATTCACAAGGGGAATGGAGTAGTGAGAAGGCAAAAGACAATCTGCCGTGATATAAGGTGGGTAATTCCCTATCAACGCCTGAGCAAACACACAGATACCGTGGCAGGGAGCCTGACAGATGGTTAGAGCAGAGCAATGGGCTTTTATTCACCGAGGCATGGCTGCCTGCTATTTCTGTTTGAAACAAAGAGGTAACCTGGATAACAGTTCTTTGCTTGTTCACTTATTCGGGCCCAAGTTGAGGGGATGGATGTTCACATGGGGTGCGCTGAAACCAGGCAGGATCCCCACCTGTTCTTCCTCTACACCCAAAAATGTTGGTCCATGTGTCCATCCCCTGAGCTACTCTCTATTTCCAGACCACGGTCCCTTTTGGTGCTGGCACCTTGAGTCCGGCGCTCAGGCCAAGGGCAGCACGGGTGCCAAGTCCTCAGCTGCTGTGCCTGGGCATCGCACCGCTGTGCGATTGCAGCCTGGCGTGGGCAGTAATGGATCTTATGTTCCCTTTGTGGACGCCTTTGCTGTCCTTGGATGCTGTCCTGCGAGGGGATGCCACAGCTCCTTTGTCCAGGATAGGAGAGCACCTGCCACCGGCACAGCCTCTGAGCAGGGAGACAGCACCGGGGATGGGGAAGAGGGCTGAATTTCTCCCCTTTTCTGGGTAAAACTCCAAAGGTCCAGCCTCGGGCAGCCCCCCGGGGAAGGGGCTCGCTGCAAGGCAGGCAGCCCTGCCGCAGAGACCGGCTGGCCTGCAGCATCGCTCTGAGCTGCACTCCGCAGGCAGAAAATACTTTAAACGCTTTTCTTTAATTCGTTTGCTCTTTTGTTTCATCAAACTATCAGCGCAGCCAGCCTACCTCTGATGTCGCCTTTCAAGTGATTTCCCTTGCTGCTTTCGCAAACACAAGTTTATCCCTCCTGGAGAGGTGAAGCGAGGATATGTTTAATATGAAAAGAGAAAGGCGAGGTAATCAAACACCTGCTCCCACTAAAACAAAGCCTTTCCTCTTCACAGGCTGTTGAGCACTGATGAGGAAAGGCGAAGGCGCTCACCAACCCTAACTCGGCACAAGGTCCAGCCTGGGGAGCGGGCAAATCTGGGTTGTAAAAGCAGAAACATCAACCGCACTTTGTGCTCGGGTCTCAGCTGCTCTGCCCAGGTCGGAGAACGCTTTGCAAACATTTCAAGTTGAAAACTACAGGCGCTTTTGCTGCTGCCTGTTCCCATCATCAGGCAGGGAAAGCACAAGTCCGAAGTGGATAAATTTAAGAAAAATTGCCATTGTTATTCTCCCTGGAGCTGGGGCTGATCTATGCAGGCATTGCGCCTCCATAGATCCCCTGACTTTGGCCAGACATGGCCATTCTTGGCCCATTTCACTCAGGACTTCATGCTGCTGCTGGTCCAGGGGTCACTGGGCTGTGGTGGCCACAGGTCTGTGCTGAGAGGTGGCCTTGGCACCTCCAGCTGGGCAGCCCCAAATTCTGGCACATGGAAGCTGGCCGTGACCGAAAACTGGCCCAAGCGATCTGCTGCCATCACTTAGCAGCTGTGGGCTGGAAGTGGGGAAAGGCATTGGGAGCTCTGCTTCTCTGCCTCCTGGTTGCAAAAACAAGAGTGTGATTCTCCTTGTAATGCCATCACTTCTAGACCTCCCAGGACTACATCTGGGTGCACAGTAGATATACCACAACCTACAAGGGCATCTGTAGGGATGGATGGAGGGATAGTGACCATACTGCCACTCTTCTTCTCCCAGAACATTTTCTTTTTCTCTTGCTGCCCACATAGCACGTATCCATGACTCCTCAGCACTGCCCCAGTTGCTGTGGGGGGACCTCAACTTCCAAACAAGCCCATGGGATGGGCATTTCTTGCTTCCCTGAAGGACCTGTCTCATGCAGGCTTTCAGACCTTCATGTGCAGCCACTCTGAGGCTTCAGGTGACTTGGATGCACTTAGAGAATGATGTTTTACAGTACTGAGGGGAAAAAAGGACAGGGACAGAGGATAAAAACAAGCCCAAAAGCCAGATCGCTGGTTGCCCATGAATTTGAGATGTTTTCTCATTGCCTCTAACGGCTGACGTGCAGTAATTTCAGACGGACCTGCAAATGTTGCCCGTCAGCAGGCAATCAGGCATCTCATATTTCTCTTCCAACACACAATTCTCCATGCAGGAGGGTCATTTTCTCTGGCTGGGGCCAGGAGCCCCCTGGTCCTTTGGCTGTTGCCTTCATCAAGTTCACAGCTTGAAAAAAGAAGTTTTCCGCATCAAAAACCCACTAGGACTGACTGCCAGGGAAATAAGCATATATATCATGTGGAATATAGCAACATCGACCCTGGAGAGCTCTCTCCCAGATCAGATGCCTAAAAAATCCCATCTGATGTTGACTGCTCTGAAAGGCTTGGGATGCAGAGGTATGTATTTCAGACAAGCAGCCCCCAAAGCAAATCTGTACAAGTCTCTCTAGACTGCACTAGTGCTTGAATTGTAACCAGAAGGAAATAGGCTGCCAAAATACAGCAGGGCTCAGGGCTGTTATACACATAGCCATTTTATATACTCATCTGCATGGTGAACATCGTGCACCTCCTATTGTACTGCTCGCCTTCTTGCCTGTATTTCATTATAGGTTTGCCATTTCTCAGTGCGTAAAAATAGGATGTGCTGGCATGGTTTAAATGGTGCTAAGAGCACCGTGGAGAGGCACAGCGATAGCTGCGAGGGAAAGGAGGAAACAGAAGAGTTCTCCTGAGCAAAGAGCAGTATCAAGCACAAGCTGAACTGACAACCTCTGCTGCTGAAACCAAAATGCTCTGGCAAAGAGCCACCACCACATCCATATATACAGCAACCAGCAGCCCCCAAGAGGAGACCACATCAGAAATGCATTCAGCGAGTAAAACCTCAGCTGTGTAAGATACTGCAGACAGGATAATCCTGCTATTTTGCCTGTCTGAAGAAAGTTAGGTTTGGATTTGCAGGACAATTTTCCACGGCTTTGCACCTTGTAAATTCAAAGGCAAGTGGCTATACACTGGTGCAGGTCTCATGCCTTCCTAGCATCCAGGATGATTCAAGATAACTGAGAGGGAGGTCTCCAGGGCTGGGTTTCTGAATGTGTTGTGGTTTTGTTCTGCTGCAGCACGGTGCAGTATTCAGTGTTATCCGAGACACCGAATTTTCAGCACTGATGTCCCATGCAAGGTTTGCTCCTGGTGGGCTTTTGTTTGACGTTGGGGCTGGTCTATCCAACCTCGTGGTGGTGGTATTCAGGGAACCAAGACCTTCAGCTCTCTGCTGGTGCCTTGATGAAATAAAGATTGTGTGTGGCCGGAGGAAAAGAAAATAAGGAGAAAATTGGTTGGAGGTGATTTTGGAGACTTGTTTGCCAGGATTTAATACATTTTGGATAACTGACAGCTGGCCTTCCATAGTCACATTTTTCTCTCAAATCTTTTTATTTCCTCAGGCAACATTTACCTCTGCTTTTTAAACAGAATGCCGTCAGAAACAGAATATCACAGTGCAGACTGATTGACTGCTTTTAGACAGCTCTCCAAGCCTCCTAAACACATTAACCCACCCTCTTCCTGGTGAGCAGCTCCCAGTCATTTCAGCATGAATAAGGATGCAGCTCTGCCAGGAAGCATTAGTGAAAACATGATCATTCACAAGAGCCGCTCAGGATTTCTGGGCTGAAATTATCCACAACAATATTTTTATAATTTTGTTTTTAATTTGTAGTAGTGGGCACAAGAGTCACTGTTCCAGCTGCTTAGATAGCCTTTCTCGTTATCTAACGTGGTAATATTTTTTTTCCAGTATTGAGAACCAGATAACGATTGGGATTTTTTTTTTTCTCTTGAGATAAAATTCAACTTTGTATGGAAAGGATCATGTTTATGTTTCATAGTAAAAAGTTGGGTGTTTTGCACGTAAAGCTGAATCTCATTTACAAATAGTAAGGAATAAAAAGGAAGTGTTTAGCTAAGGTGTTTATACTCATGTTTGGGAGTGATGCAGTGGAGAAGTTTTTTTGGGAAGTGGGAAAGGGATATCTAAAATTCCCCAAATCTAGTGAGTTGGAGATCATTTTCCTCTTGAGTAGACCCCCTTCTTTGGCCCAGGCAATTCCAAGCACTGCATCTGGATAGGAAAGAGGACTTTGAGAGGTCAGTTAGCAACAAATCCCCAAATGTCTGGACCCGCTATAAATGTGATGAACTCGTAAATGAGAGATCCAGACATGCGGCACTTTCCTGCCAGCCTGGGGAATTCAGTACGACACAGTCCAGCAGGTTCACCTGTGGCTGCTCTGCGCTCCCCAGCTTTACTCTCATTCCTTACCCAAAACACAGGGGACTGAGGCGGTAACTAAATCTCAGCATTACAAAAGTAAGTTGCCAGGGGTGGTACACGGTCAGTGAGTCTCTGGTATATAGACACTCACTGGTATATAGGCCTTTTTCTTCTGACAAAACTCCTCAGCAGCTGCACATGCTGGATTTATCAGACTTTATGAGATATGGCACCACAGAAATTGGTCTGAGACCACTGGACTATTTACTACCCCATACCAGAATAATTCATATGTTTATTCCCCATCCTGAATACATCCAAAACTAAACCTCCCAGGTGAAGTTGCACTGATTTAAAGCTAACCATAAATCTGTTGACCCTTGGTAAACCATGCCTTTTTTTATTGGAAGGGGAAAAACATGGATCTGTTCGGTGTTGAGGGAAAAAAGCAATTTTCCAACTATATGCATCAAGCAAATCTCCAGATCCTTTGCACTATGCTGTCACCTCCTTTTGCTCTTTCCCATTTGTTTGTATCTCCCAAAGCTTTCTACAGTCCCTGCGGCCCTCCCTTAGCCTCTTGCATAAGGAAAGCCAGGGATGGAAATGCGCTTTGTTTACTTGTCCCTCTCTGAGCAGGGAGAACAAACAAAATAAAGCCAAGTCCCTATGTGTGCCGTATTTCAAAGCATTTCAGCAATGCGGGTTGATTCGCTGCCTGTATCATGCACTGCCCTCGATCCAGAGCTCTGCAGGGAGGAGGTAACCCCAGGGCTGCTGCACTGGTAGCAGATGACTGATATTTTTATTACTGGGCTGATATTTTTCCCCTTTGGGAAACAGGATTGATTTTAGGGGTGGCGGGAGAAATTTTTCCCTAGGCTGCTGATGGCCAGATTTTGGAAAGCCTCCCCATTCGGGACAGACTGAGTCATTTAAGCTTGTTTTCAGCTCCCACTGTTTTCCCATTAAGCTTTTTTGTAGCTCACTTCCATGCATAGGAGCCTGTGTCATCTAGTGCTTCACTGTTCCTTCATCACCTCCAATCTCTTAGCCACTTTCTGCACTTCAGACAAGAAAAACAATAGGTCTTTGGTAACCAGAGTTTGTAGAACTCTTGAAGTTCATTTTACTGGTTTATTGCAATGGAAAAGAGATTTTCATACTGTGAATCTATTAATATATCGTGATTAGCCTTGAACAGTGGTAGGAGGAGATAAGATAAGCTCTCAACATCTTTCAGAAGTAAACAGCAATGTGTTAAATTGGTTTAACAGCTTTTGGACGATTTTAAATGAGGCGTCTTTTTTTTAAATGACATATTTAGAAAAAATTAGCCCTTTGGTTCTTTAATGACACATTCACTTATATCACTTAATGTTGCATGCTACTTCTTTTACAGGCATTGCTGTGCAAAGTGTCGGCATTGTTGCGATCCAAAGGAAATAACTAGTTCCTTAGCTATTCTGCTGATCACCTAATTTTAAAAGTGCAGATTTTCTTCATGAAATTCTGGCTGGACACAGCATCGACAACAGTCTTTTGTGCAGCTCCAAGCACACTGGCCCATGACCGCGACTTCCAAAGTTAGCGATAATGATGAATTCAGATGGTCCGGATCAAAGTAGTTTTTCTCAAACTAGACCATTTCTGCACAGAAAATGGGTCCAATGAAAACACTTCATCCCACCCACCATATGTTTCCTCCATGGCTTTGGACATTCTCTGTGGACAGCAGATAAAAGGATTTTGTCCATTTTGTAAACATCATCCAGTTATCAGTTTCCATTCTGCCTAAACGTCCCATATATACTGGGGCTAGGCAAGCATTTCTGTGTTGCTGGCAAACATATGGAGACATTTGAAAACGTCAGAAAGAGCAGGTTGGAGACAGGACTTGGGTTTCTTTATGGTTATTCCCTTGCAAGGGTCCTGGACCTGGTGAGAAGTTGGCTGGTGGCAGCTCCAGCACCGGCTGGGTTCCACGCACGGCCGTGAGCATGGGAGCAGGCACGGGGACGTGTCGCCCACGGCCTCTGGGTCCTGCAGTGTGCAATAAACAAAAGAAACCCCCAAAACCCACAGACTAATTAGGTCAGAAATGTTGTCCCCAGTGTGAGGGAGTATTTGTTGGGTTCTGAAAACTGCCAAGGTTACGAAATCCAGATCTCGCAGTTACATAGTCTGAACAAATTTCTCCTCCATCATAGTTTTACCAAGAAAGTATCAGTTGTTTTTTTTAAGAAATACTGAGGATAGGAGAAACCAATCCCTTTTTAATTTTTTTATTTATTTTGGGGTTATAGATTGATAAAAAAGCAATTGGATAAATTGGATGAATAACTGTATCATCTATATTTTTCCCTGTCTTCTTTAAAATGTCAATAAGAAGATGGGAGTTCTTTCCATGCCTTTTAGGAGACTATTTCACAGACATTTTGTCCTGTTTCTTAGCTCAGACTTTCCCTTCTGTCATTTTTGTACACACAAAATAATTCTTTTCTGTCTGCCTGAACATAGTAACTATAACCCTAGTCATTACTTCGTGAAGCTGTATATATTTAGTTCATCATCTTTTCTTATGAATCAATCTTTTCAACCCCAAAATCATTTTAGCTGCTCTTTGAATTGTCTCCAATTTGTCTGTTTTTTTCCTGGTAATGAGGTGGCCCAGAACTGAATGCTGTATTCAAGGCAGGCTGCCACCAAAGTAATGGGAACCAGGATGATTTCCATTATCTGCTGTTTGACACAAAACTTCATGTGAATACATTGCAAGAAAAGGTCTGTTCCTGCAAATGTAATAGCGCTGAAAACATACATAATCTTTATGCTCTGCATTTAATGGTGGGTCTCCCAGGCATCTGCATTTCCTGAATTGTCTTATTTTTCAATCCTGAAACTTCTTCCAGGAAAAAAAAGGGACTTTTGCCCTTTTGGCCCCAATTCAGGGGCCAGTGTCCAGGTAGCTGATGGCTGAAATATGGGAGCTCGCAGCAAAACCGTGTCCTTCTGGTGCAGTTACAGCTGCCTGTATTTTAGCAGCTTGCTCTACTGTCCCCTCATTTGGAAGTATGAGTCTACAACCTAGGTGAGCTGAGCTATTTTATTATTCATAAGAATGAATGAATGGAGGAAATAAGAATAAAATCAGATTGATTGTCTTCAGTGTTCCCTCCAGCTCTCCTGAGCTGATCACCACCAGGCAGATGAGACATGGGTCTCTTTATGTCTGTGCATGATTTTTGCTACAGGGACCAGAGTACCCAGAAGGGATGCTGTGTCCAGCCTCTGGTGCAGTGCAATCTGTAGGTCTTCTTCAAAGCAGATCCTGCTTGCACGAGAACAACTCGCCGAGAAAAACACCCCATCTACATTCAAACATTTCCATTGGTGGCTGTCCCACCCCAGTCCTTGACCAAGCAGTACACAATTACTGGCTAATTAGTTAAGAACGAATGTCTTTTGAGCTGGCAGGCTAAAGGCACTAATAAGCAGCATCCCACAGAAGTGCATCAGGTCTTTCTTTAGGCTGTGCTTGGCCAGCAGAGAATGCACTGAGCCCAAATTAGCCTTCTTGGTACAAAAGACAGCGCAGATTTTTCTGTAATTCAGATTTACATAAAAGACAGGATCTAAAGGCCAAAATCAGACTTTTAGCAGGGGCGAACCTATCCCATGTTCTTCTCCCTGCTCTAACATGGTGTTGTCACTGTTTGCAAAGCTGGGAAAGGCTGTTGGATTGCCATGAGGGGACAGGACTCATGGTTGCAACACTTGCCTGGAAAGGTAAAGGTCTGGTTTTGCATTTCTGGCCTTGCTCCTTTTACCTACATGTGGGGAGAGGCCATGGGGTCCTGGATCCTCCTCCCAGTACTACCCAAAGGTGCAGCTTCACATTATAACTTCTGTAAGGGTGGCTTTGGTTAAGAGGGTCCAGCAGTTTATACCCTCTTTGCTCTCTAAAACCTGTCCCATGGTAGGTCACTGCCTCCTTGGTTGCACTGGGACATCCAGACAAGGCAGTGAGCTGGTCCAGTGGAGAAGATGGGCTCAGACCAACTCTGCTGCTGAAGGGCTCTGTGCATACCTCAGGGATACCCTTTCAGGACTGACTCTCTTCCTGGAAACTGTAAGGCCAAGTCACGTCCTATTTTCTGCAGAGTGTTATCAGTAAGGCTGAGAACAGCGGAGGACTGAAGTTGCAGTATGCAAATGAAAAGCAAGCTCAAAACCACTACAACATTTCGAACTTACCTTGGGCCCCTTCACAGAGGAAAGGTTGGACTGAGCTGTGTTCCTGACACCTCGCAGGTTTCAGGTTTTCTTTTGCGTTATCCGTAAGTCCTGCTCCTCCTTGCCCTCCTGCAAATGCATCGTTCAGCTTCTGAAATCCCTCCTCAGCTCCAGCTCATATCAGGTCACGGGACTCAGCTCAAGCCAAGCTCTGCTCTTGAAGCATTTACTGATCCATTTTTATGGTACAGCCATCACATAAATACAGCACCAAGTTCTCCTTATGGCCATCTGGGGACTTGGTAGCCAGTCTAACAAACAGCCCTGTTATTTTGATGTTAAATAGAGCAGTAAGAGTAGAGCAAAAACAAAAGTCAAAACCCAATCAAAACAAGGCTCCCCCACCGTTAACAGGATTTCTGAAAATTATTTCCTTCCATCCACGTGCCGGAGCGACAACGGCCGCTCCCCGTTCCTCACATCAGTAATGTCAAAGAGCAAAAATCAATAGCAGGAAAGAAGGATCAATGCAAACAGAAATGGCAAACAGAGTTTTGTTTTAAAAGATTTTGGCAGAGGGGTTTTTAAAAATGATGCCATCTGTGGTATTTCTCTGCATCAACAGCATGCGCTGTGGATAATGCCAGTCCCACATCAATAACATCTGCTAATGCCGCTTTCCGAGCAGCGTAATCAATCCTGCCCAGCAGGCCCCGGGGTAGAAAAGTAAGCTCACAGACTGTGCCTACCATCTGCATCCCACCCGCCCTCACCCGAAATCTGGCAGCCCTCACCCAAAGCGCCTGATGAGGCCATTGCTCAAGGCGCGGGGTGTTGAGGTGCTGGGCAGAATGACTCAGAGGGGGGTCATCCTGCAACGGTGCCGAAAACCATCATTTACTTTTTTGCAGCTTGTCAGTCTTGAACGTAACCACCAGTTTCCCACAAGCAGCTCTGCACATCTGTCCCCAGTTGGGACAATGTGCCTCCTGCGCCATGGCAAACCCCATGATTTGCCCGTGAAATATTTGAGGGTGTGTTTTCAACACTCCCAGGGATGACAACGAAGGGATGCAGGGAATATTTTAACACACTGTTCAGGGGAGGCAGCCCTGTGATACCTCTTAGCCCTTACCCCAAGAAGAAAGTCTGCTTGAGGTGGCTCTTGCAGAAAAGTTTTGCCTGTTCTTTCTGTGTGAAGTCTCTTGAAATCTGCTGAGATTCCAGGTACCATTGAACCGTCAGCCTCACCCATCATAAAATACCCATTTTCCTACCCGCCTGCTAGAATATTTTTTAAGCATTACCTCGGTCTGCGTGGCCCCAGGCAGCAACAAGAGTGCTGGGAGTGCAGCGCCTGTCACACCGAGCAACAGTCCCTACATCCCCAAACCCGGACTCTCCAAATACATTTATATAATGTTGCAGTTAGGGGTGATTAATTTGAACTTGATAGCAAAGTTTATTGGGCAGTAACAGAAAGGAGGTGGGACAGGAGCAGATGCATTTTCTCTTGGGGCTGGATGGGCTAGTAGCCTTCAGCATGCAGTCCTGGAAGCATCCATAAGGGCTTGCCAAAGTGTAATGGAGATGAGGGTAAGTCAAGTAAAAAAAAAAGTGGTCAAAACATACATATTTGATACAAAATCCCAATATATGGAGGAGCTGGTTTCCTGCTACTCTCATCTGGAGAGATGAGACTTTTTCTCATTTTTCTACAGAAACACTAGGCTGGGGTGCTGGGGGAGGGTGAAACCATAAAGTGCTCGTATTGAAAGGAACATTTCACCCAGATTGAAAGGAACGGCTTTTCCCCAGAGTCTGAAACGTGTTTGACAAAAAGCATAATTTTTTTAAAAAGGTTTTACTTTTTGTAGACCTGAAAATAGGGAGCTCACTTTGACATCCATTTTTAGCTAGATTGTGAGCGTTTATTGCTTTTTCTCCACGTACAGATAAAGCAAATGCTCCCTTCAGAGTTGTTTGCTTTCAATAGCGCAGAGCCGAGCAGTTGTTTTAATTAGAAGGTTTTCTATAGACAAGGGCATTTCCCTAATACTTTTCCTGCATCAAGACTGAACAGAATGGGAAACAGTGCAAAAATTACTGAGAGTTATCCATGACAACAAATACAGCCCAAAATAAAGGGAAAGCTGGTTGGTACCTGACCCAGAGCCCAAGTGCCCGACCACTGCTGCTTACCAGCAGTATCATTAAGGAAACCTCTGTCCGTCCAGCAAGCAACTAAGTGTTCACAATCGCACTGAGTCCCTCTGCATATCCCTGGTAGCAGCATCACAGCAGCATTGGCACGACCTTAACAGTTGTGTACAGCACAAGCACTGTCTTGACACTTGCAGGAGCCTGGGTAAAGGGAGCAAAAAGGAGAAGGAAAATGATGTGGTGAACTTGGTTAGATAAAGTTTCATTTGTCAAAGAACTGTTGAGGAAAAAGGCTGATGTATTCCAGCCTGTTGTATAGTGTATTACAGAAGCAATCTATTTTTGTTCTGCTATTATGCCATGGAGAATTCATCTCTCTGCAACAGTAGAAGCGATAAAGGAAAAAATTGGCCCTTTTCCTGTAAATCAACTCCAGTACTTTGGGGTGGGTTGTACTTGCTTTCCTTGCAGCCGAATGCAAGCCTGTATATTCCCAAAGGAACCCTGTAGTGGAAGCCAAGGTGCTCTTGAAGATCAAGTGCAAAACTCAATGACCCGGGACAAGAGAACAAGTCTTGAAAATAATCAGCCTGAGCTGGCATCTGAGCCACAAAGTAAATCAAACATTTGGAGCTTTGAAAGGTTCAAAGGGCTTTAAGAAAGATAAAATCACTTGCCACTGAGCTTCTTATTTAGAGTCTTGATTTTTTTGCTATTTGCAAAGAAATATTTCCAGGCAGCTGCTACAAATTCAGTGTCATTGTTTGGAACAAGAGAAGGCCAAAATTCTCCATCTGAAAGGAGGACTGAACCTCTAGATACTGGAGGACATGAAGCTTTTGATGACAGCCAAGAGGAGAGCGACTGATGCATCCCATACCAGAGGCACTGTCACGCACATTGAGATGCATCTCCTTGTGGTTATGCCCTGTAAGAACAGTCTTGAAACAATTCAAAGCAAAACCAAGTATTTTGCATTCAACCCATTTGTGCAGTCATATCAAAATCCACCCTAGAGCCACAAATCAAAAAAAGAGGTTTGGAAAATGTAGGCTTTTTTTTTTTTTCTCTTGTATTGCTGGCAGGCGCCTCAGCCATGGGCATGGACCCCACCGTACCATGCAGTGACTCAGGGTGGCCAAGATGCTTTCTCCTGAAAGATATGTGAAGATGCACCTTCTGTTGGCCAGCAGCTGCAAGATGCATACCCCGGACTTCAGGGAGAATTAAGGAACAGCTCTTTGCCAAGAAATGCAGGGACAGGATAGGACTATGCCAGGTTCGCAGATGCTGCTGTCCCTTGCTGCTGGGAATGACTCTCCCAGGGGACACAACAGGCTCAGACCTCCCAGGATGGCTTCCTCTCCTACTTACTGCTAGAAAACAAAAAAAACATCGCCTCTGCCCCAGGAGAAGACAAGCGATAGCAGGTCAGCAGAGGGGGAAACTGAAAGAAATAATACGGGGCTTTGGTAAGAGTGCAAAACAGCAATATCAACACCCCAGTTCTCAAACCATTTCAGGCTGCTGTAGGTGTGCAAGGCAGTATCTAAACAACAGGGCCCCTGCAGCCTCCAGAAGGTCAGCTAGAAACCACACTTTCACTGCCTCTTGGGCTGTGAGCAGCAAGGAGGTGCTTGGAGCCAGCCAAGCAAATCCTACATGTGGAGGCCAACACAGGCTCTTGCTGCGTGGAAGACAGAGACGAGCATTGCTCTGATGATCTTTGGATTAGTCTATGGTTTTTGCTAGATGGATGCTCAGCTCACTGCAGAGCAGGGAAACTTGTTTGAGATGGCAGAGGTGCCTTCTCCTGCTCGGGACAGGAACCCAGCTACAGCTGCTCACAAACTGGATGGGGACGGGTGCACCAGGCTGCAGGGGGCTGCTCTGAGCGAGATGCTCTGGGGGCTGCAGAGGACGGGGTGGCCCCTGCAAAGCTTTGGGAAGCTTTAACAACAAAACCAAAAGAGGTAGGGAGAAAAAAAAGAGAGAAAGAAATCTGAAAATAGAGAGGGCATAGAGTATAAGAATAAAGCACGGGCTGCCTTTGTCCCCACTCTCTCTGGGAAGGAAGGGGAGTGGGGCAGCAAGAGAGGGGAGGGGGCACGAGTGCATGGTGGGGAGGGAGCCGTGGTCGCTCTTCTCACTGTGGGGACCTGCCTCACATGGCCCCTGGGAGCTGCCGAGCCGGCAGCACACGGTAGCCTCATTTCACTGAACAAAGGGGGAAAAGCAGGAAAAACAGCCAAGGAGGGAGAAGCACAAAGGAGGGAGCGAGGCTCTGAAGCAATGAGCAGGGAGAAGACCTGCCGGTTCCTGCCTGGCCTCAGCTCTTCCCCGAGGCACCCAGAAAAGCCACCGCCTCGGTCACACAAGGGTTACGGTGATGTATCGTGCGGGGAGCACCCTCTGTGGAAAAGGATGGTGCTGTTTACGTGATTTATAGTGAGATAAGATGGTTTATAATACTGAATAATGAATTCCTACACGTTAACTGGAGCTGCAGCACAACCCTGGCACCCCCTAAGAGCAAAGTGCTTGCTTCGACCCCGTCTCCCCATGTGCACCTTGCCCCAGCGTTGCCCTCTCAGCACCTTTGTTCATGTTTAATACTTATGCAGCACGGGGTGCCAGGAGACCGGCCGAGCTGGGGCAGCCGGCTGTGCCCGCTGCGCTGCCGCAGCCCACGAGACATCGTGAGCCCTCCCTCCTGCCTCATCCACCTCAGCTGTCTTCTGCATTCATCCTGCAAGGCATGCAAGCACTCCAGCAGCCTCCTTCCTGCAGTTTTAATGATGTTTTTTATTTACTGGATGTTGGCAACGTGCTCAGTGCTGCGGAGGGGTCAAAATGAGTTTGACCCTGCTCCCAAGATGCTTGGCTGGACAGGCCGAGGCAAGTGGGAGGTACTTGGAAACACCAAACAGAGCAAACCGCCCTTTGATACTTCCCATGGGATGTTGAGGGCCCCAGGGATGGCACAAGCCTTGAGTCCTCGCTTGCCACCCAGGAGCCCCATGGTGATGGGCACGGCTCAGCTTCAAGTCCCACACCATGAGTCAGATGGACAGGGAGAAACCTCCTCAAGGAGCTGCAGCCCTCGGTCCCACGTGGCGTGATTATTTATTGACTGTTGATAATCCAATTCTTGTGGGAATGAAGGGGAAAAGAAAGCAAAATCCCAAGGGTTTTGGAAGATAGCCGGGTTCTCATGTTCTGGCCTTCCTGCTAACAGCCTGGGAGATGGTTTTGGTGATAGCTGCTGGGGGCTGAGGCTGTTTCTTAAATCTCAGGAGATATTTTTGACTATTTTTCCAAGTTGACTGGGTGGTAGCATCCCAATTTGCATTGCAGACATTTACACTTCTGCTCCGTGTTTTCCATTTTTTGCTTACAAACATTTTGTGGAATGAAAACAGGCATTTTTGAGCTGCACTAATTTTAATTAATTTCAGACGGGTTGGTAAGGTAAGGTCAGCATTCTGTCAATGACAAATTTAATGAAAATAAAGGTCCAGACAACAAAATGTTATGGAACTGGATAAGGCTTTTTGACTGCTGTCATTACAATTGATAGTTCTATTCAGTCACTTGAAATTTTATTGATTTTTTTTTTCCAAGCACTCCACCTTAAACTTATTTTTCATTTCAAGAAATCAATACTATGGATCCTTTGACACAAGGCATGCAGCATTCTGCCACAATATGTATTTCATGATGGAAGGAGCTGGGATGCTTTTTTTCTGCTCACTTCTTTCATCATGAAAATAAACTGAAGATCTCAGTTACTTATAAAAATACAAATCTGGAGAAAACTTCCTGCCCTTGATTCTCTGCACTAGATCACCTGCGCTGCTGCCTGCCGTGGAGATTTTTTTCCCGAAGCCCTGCTGCTGGTGAAAGGCAGAGTTATGAATGTGCGATGAGGTTCATCTAACAACTCTAGTAAATGGAAATTATTTTTTTCTTCTTCTGTCTGTTTTTCTTGCTTGTTTTTTTCTCAATTCTGCTTCCCTGGGCACAGGTGGAAAATCTTATTTTGCAATTTCATCAATAGAGTGAAAAAAACAGGTTTTGCACGGGCAAAGGCTCTGGGCTAGAGCTCCAGGTAACGTCACTGCTGCGGAGGCAGATGCACTCTGGGTCAGGGTACACGATGGGTAAAAAACATGTGGGGTGATGAAGCGTTATCAGGGATAGGTCTCCGTGGAGCTGCCTGGTGAGATGGGTGAGACCAGGGGTGGGCGAGGAGCCTGGCCCACTGGGGACACCAGTTTGTTGACTGTGGGGACCAATCTGCACCACCTCCCTCTCCAAAACCACACTTTCAAGCCCACATCCAGGGGCCCTGGGCTGGCCTTTCAACACCCACCCGGCCACGCCGTACCGAGAGCACGGACAGATTGCATCACGTGCGCTCAGGTGACTCAGCATCAGTAAAACCTGTGGATTTGGGCAAAACGTGAGCAGCAGCAGAAGGTGCTGCCCTTCTTCACCAGCCTTGAGTGGCTCTGATGGTTACCTTCGCTCTTCCCATTTGATGGATGAGGGAGACATCCAGTTCCTAACTTTGACATCATGTCTCCATGCTATATTTTTCCTAGTAAATGCATAATTTTCAAAGCCTAATAATCTGTGCTTAATAATGCCCACTGCTTTCCTCTGTCAGGAAAGCCCTAGGGAACAGAAAGAGCAAGGTCAAATCCCTTCTCAACCTAAAGGAGATGACCCTTCTGGTCAGCTGAGGTCCTTAGAAACACCCTGTACTGTGGATCCAACCATCTTTCTGACTGATAAATAATTTAGTTCTGGGTATTATGAATCCCTGGCTTTTTATGAGTATAGAAATTTATTACAAGTACAGAAAGTCTCACCTTTATAAATAATTAGAGTTGGTTACACACAATGACTTTAGTGAATGATCTGAAATTTAAGTGAAAAAATGGAGTATTCGTCCCTCTTTTTCAGAAAAAAAGAAAAAAAAGAGGTGAGGGAGTGATAACTATGTAAGAGCATATAGGAGGAGTGAGTGGACTACATCTTTCTTCTAAGTATCTCTCTGACCCAATGGATTTGTGACTACAGCTCTATAATTTTGAGGTAAATTAATTCAATTCAGAGAGAAGCAGGAGAGGAGGAAGGAAGCTTGCAGTCAGCATTTGTATAGGTGCAACAGGTATGAAAAGACAATAACCAGCATCCATATCTTATTACATCCACCACTAAACCAGAATGCTATTAGCAGTCGTGGCACAACAGGGAACGGGAGAGGAGATAAAGAAAGAAAAGAAATCAGGATTGATGTTCTCTTCCTGTATTTGTTATCTTACAGAAAACAGCAGCAGAATACAAATCAACCCACCCCATGTACAGGAGGGTGGGATCCTTCGAGGCTCTTGTTTTATGGATGAAATAAATTCAGTCGCTGGGGGATGAAAGGCTCTATAAGTGTAAAGAAAACCTAACCTTTCACATGGTTTTTTTGGCAGTCAAGAGCTTCCGGAACAGAGTGGTGTGAAGGGAAACACCAACAGTGGCTCGGCTAAGGACGGTCACGATTTTCCCCTTACCCGAAGAAATGCTCAGATAGATTTCTTCCACTCCTTTCATGGCAACTCCTTCCTGGAGATGACAGTAAAATGGCACATAAGGAATTGTTACTCATTTGATTAAAAAAGAAAAAAGAAAAAAGTAAAAAAAAAAAAATCTTTTAAAAGGGAAGTGAGCTGGCTAGGGAAAAGTATGTGGGCAAAAGTGGAAAAAAATACGTTCTTCAAGTTTCATCAGAGACTGACAGTCTGCTTCTTTCCAGTCTGCAGTCTCCACCTGAAAACACAAGTTTATATGCACTACAGACCAAATCAGCACCTGCTACACTTCCGAAGGAGTCTGCATCTTCCTGAGAATGTAGAAACACAGCGGGCACCAGGCTGGCAAAGCGATCCCACCTCACCACCACCATCTCCTGTTCTGCGCTAGCGGCATTGCCAAGTTGTTTCCCACATTACAGCACACCTTGAAAAGCAAGAGCTATTTCACAGCTATCTATAGACTGGACACAGTAGCGAGAGCTGAAGCTGAACTGAAAAGCTCCCTAAAATATTCCCTTTTTCATATCTCTTGTAGATTAACATACTACGTGGACAACTTTTCAGGCTTGTGCCCTTTGCTAGAATATATTGATTTGCAAGGTGGAGTCAAGAAATTAGTCGTTATTATGATACCACTCATAAGCACACAGCCCTTAAATTTCTATCATAGCGCATATCCCAGAGCAACTGAGATTCTCGGGGTTTGCAAACACATTGTGCCCAGAAGGTGATTTTTCTGTGAAATCAAACCATGCTCTAAAATGAAGGGCTCTTTTCAGCTTGGTGATGAAATTCTTAATTATGCAGCATCAACCGCAGCAGTACTAGGGAGAAGCAAATTCACTTACAAATTATGCACATACATCAAAACCACCCTCTGTTTCAGAGACAAATGCCCAATCAATCCGATCTATTTTGCCATCTACAGCAGACGCTGCATCAGGCTATTTTATAACTATAAATTTTAATATGTCTTTCCTCACTATAGTCAGTCAACTTGTGATTATCCAGACTCGGGAAGGGAGCTGAACTAACCCAAATAAAGTAAAGCACAGTCGAACAAAACTGGTATAAATCAGATTGTGAAAATAAATGTTTCATTTTCTATATTAATCTTAGTGAAAACCGGAGTGACGATGTAGAAAAAGGTCAACGACGGGATAAAAGTGTTTTATTTTTGGTGTGACACCAAACTGGATAATCTGCCCACACATAATTAAAAGTTGACAGCATCTGTATTGCGAGCTAGGCGAGAGATTCAAGGGAAAAGCAAAGTTGATTTTGTTTCAGTCTTTGCTAGGACTCTGCTGCTTGGTCCAGGCGATGCATTAAGACAGAGCTGGGATGCAATTTACAGTTCTGTCCCCTGGGCAGCCTTTCTGGAGAAAGGAGAGCAGTGATGGAACAAGCGTAACCCTGATCGCTCAGCAAAATGTAACATGCTTCCAAAACACAAGGGGCAGGGCCACAGACAAGGGTTTAAATAAAACCAGTTTGTGAGAGAAAGATCTATTGCTGAGTTTAAGTCGAAGACGCAGGCAGTGCCCAGCTGGGTGGGGAGGACGGACCAGGGGCAACGGTTTCATCAGGAGAATTGGATTGAAGAGACCATCACACAGCTCTTCTGGTGCTATGATGTGCACATATAGGAGAGGCAGATAACGGTTAGAAGAAATTCTGTACATTCAATAATCATCCTTTTCTGTACATTCAATAATCATCCTTACAGAGATTTGATTCCCTATTACATTGTTCTGCATTATATTAAAGGTAGAGCACAGAATAAAGATTGGGCTCCCTCATTCTTTTATGCCTCTAAACCCAGCTGGAATGCTAGAAAACAATAAAGCTCCGTTTTCTTTTTTTTTTTTCCCCTCTTTACTTAAAGGAAAATGTGCTTAATAGTAGTTTTAAGATTAAGAAGGAAATGGGTATTTAAAAAAGAAACATATTCCTCTTGGGTCACTATGAAAAGCTGATCCATTATTGCCTAGAACCAATGGAAATAAAGCCAGCATGTCATCAAATCCTTAATACAGCATTACATCTAATTGAATCTTTTGCATCTATTTTTAATGAGCAGCTCATTTGTTTAATGTGATGGCTACATAATTATGAGTATGAGTTTGTTCTCTACTTGGGACATATTGGTTCTAATGTGATGATATTTAATTACTCTCTCACAAGGAATTATAAGAAACAAGCTGCCAAGCTTGAAAATACAGTGATTTATTCCTTGTCCACTGGACTGAAGAGCCTGCACCCCATATACCTGCATGGTGTCCCTGAGGGGACCGAGTCTTTCATCTCGTTTTTCTTCATCAGCATCTAGCACTGCATCGCTGTATGGAAACCAGCCCAACACCAACACATGTAGATGTATTACTGGGTAAGGCTTTCCATAAAAAGAAAATTAAAAGCCTCATCTTAAATGTGCAAATAGCTCAGTGCAGCAATAGCAAGTGATAGGAACGAGGACACAATCCAGCTGTTGAGACAGAAACAAGAGCACACATTGGGAATGCACATCTGTTTTCATAGAAACAGCATCATCTGTTTTCCTTGCAGCTGTATGACCCTATTTCTGTCTACTCCAGCGCCCAGAAATGGCTTTAAGAAGCCACCGAGACTCCTGCTGGGAGCTGCCTCTCCCGGTTTCTGTCCCCCAGGCCCCCGACTTGCATGCTGTCCCTGCCACATGTCACTGCTCAGCATCTTCTCCTCTGCTCTGCTCTGGCATCTGGTTATTGTGGAGGGAGCCAACAGGAGAGGAGGTGAGGGAATTATTGCTGGTAGAAACGCCTGCAGCAAATCTAGCCTTCTTGCCACACTTTCTTTTAACCAAACTCACTCCGTATGAAGGGATCGATCACCTTTAAATTCTCCCCCAGCGCTCGGGTTGAAGAGTGGCTCCCGAGACCTGCGTACCTTTCTCACAGCTGTGGGTTTTGCCTCTTAGGGCTTCAATTGCAGGTGCCTGTTCCTCAATAAAACTAACAAATCCCCTTAAGGATGCAAATAACAAACCTTCACCCTCAATCCAACCCTGCCTCGTAGGGAACAGCCTATGCCCCTTGACTTGGCCTTTTTAATGAATATCAGTATTTATATTTTCACTAAAAATGGCTTTTCCAGTATTTTTACAGAAGGGCTGCGCGCTGTGCCCTACCCTTCCAGCCACCCCGAGCACGAAGGGGTTACCCAGCCATAAGCGCTCCACACAGCGGGGCTGAATGCAGGTAATTTCTCACCCAGCCAATTTGCCTTTCTCTCTCCTTATGCCATTACTCTTCCCTTCAGTGTAAGACTCCCTCACACGCGACCCCATCAATAACACTGAGCTGAACGCAGAGCTTTGTTTCAAAAAAAATAGCCATGGATCCTCACTGCTAATGCTTAGCCAGCTCTTGCTTAAACAGAATGACTATTTGGGAGCTGGTGGTCATAAGGGAACCCCTTCAAAGATACGTAGTTTTCTTTAACGAGGTATCCTACCTACTCCATTCCTGGGCTACGGCAGTGGCAGAAGTTAATTGCAGAGCGATAGGGGAATAACATCACTCTGTTGACATGAATAACTGCAGAATTACCATTATTTCCAGCAGAGCTACAGTGCAGTCCCCACAAATAACTGTACAATTGACTTATATAAACCCTGTTATTGTCCTTCAAACGTTTTCTAGATAACAGGAGCCATCACTGTGAGGGGTTTCATAGGTATGCATTAACAAAATTAAAGATTTATAGTTTAGCCAAAGTCAGAAATCTCATTGACATCACCGAATCAGACCTTGCTACTTTATTCATGCAAGATAATCCCCATGTAACTCATGCAACTTTTTGCCCAAATGAGGCAAGAAGGATTTAGCCAGTGAAACACCACTGGACGTACACAGCTTCAGCTGTCTTACGAACTACGCACGAACGGTAACCTAAGGGACATCCAGAGCAGTAGCTTTGCATCTTTGGACAGGACAACTAGTAGACCACTCCAAGCTAGGAAAAATCTATATGGACTAAGGATGCAAATGTCTAGAGGGAAATAGGGCTGACAAAAGCCATTTTTATTGTTTCCATTATTTGCTCCAGCTTAGAACAACGCTGTACGGGATTTTTTTTTTTTTTTTAAGTTGCATATTTTTTCCTTCCAGCTGCAAGAAAGGCAGAGTACAGAAGGAGGAGAAGGGACAGCACAGACTAAACCACTAGCTTGGGCTGGCAGCAAAATAATCACACTCAAATGCCTGAATAACCCACAGCGAAGAGAAGATTAGACAAATGAACAATAAAACTGACCGTTTCATCTTGTCCTCAATGGATGGGAAAGTAATGAAAATCTCATGAAAGATAAATGGTAAAGTTAGTTTAAAATGGATTTAATGAAAGTAAAAAAGGATGAGTGTTCATTCCAGGCTGCTGATTTATATTTTCTATATTTTAGTCTTCATAACCAAGTTCTGTCTCGTTAGCCATTAGAAATTTAATACAGGGTTACACGTTCAGTCAAAATCCAAGCAGCTTTTAATACTTTGAAGGAGCATAATGCTGCATTTTGAAAGATTAGCAAGGGTGTCCTTGGCTGGATCCTTGCATATTAAAAAGTGATCTTCAAACCCAAGTTTTTCTTGTGGGATGGGGGGATGGGGAATAATTCAAACCATCGCCCCTTTTTTTTCTTCCATTGAACTTGGTATAATGTAAAATTACACCAAACTTGCAACAAAAGGAATAAAGGTTTACAAAGAATTAGCCTCAAAATGAAAATGAGTGGCTTTTGTGAAGATGAAACATGCTCCAAAATTAGCTGAGTGGTTTTTTTTTTAATTCTATATTCTTTGTCTTTCAGCTGCTCGCAGATTCTAGAAAAAATGAGCTAATTTTTCCCACTTCTTCCTCTCAATATTTTTCCGCAGTATAAATAATACATAACAATAACAATATTGGGTTTATTTGGAAAAAGTGGAATCTGTCTTGGTGTCAGAGCCAGGCTGGAGGCAGCCACAATGTGGATGAGGGTTATGCACTGTGACAAAACCCTCATGTTACATAATAAGGACCATGAACCAGCAAACCCATCCTTGGCTAGATGTGCTGGAGGAACACCAATAAAGGGATGCATAGGGATGCATGACCTTTTAGATGGGCAAAAATAAATAAAAGTCCTTTATAAAGCAGGAGGCACAACACAAACGCAGCCCCAGGCTGCCTACACCGCCTTGCCAGTGACTCAGCACCGAAACTGAGCTTCTCCTAGACCCGACCAGATAGCGCAGTCCCCTGTGACTCATCCCCAAAACAACAGCAAGGCTGCCAAAATGTGAGCGGGGCGTTATGACAAAGGTACTACGCACCAGTGTTCAGGGCGAGACCAACCCACCCGCTTTCTGTAGGAAAGGGCAGCAATTTTAGGTTGCCACTATTGACCTGGGCTGAGCACAGACCTGGGAGTGAGCAGGTCTTCATCTCTGCAGGGCATGGCCAAGATGGGGCTGTTGCAATGGCCAGGCAGGGGGTAATTAGCTAATAGTAATAAGGTAATAAGCAATAGTAATTAGCTAATTAGGTAATAAGTAATTTAGAGCACTGGAGCCCCATCAGCTCCCTGGCTGCAGTGAGAGGGTATGGATCCAGATCTCTGTAGATTGACAGCAACGTCCTCGATCTTTTTAGCTGTACAAATAAGTAAATAAATAAAAAACACACACGTACTTTCCTCCAGAATCAAATGGAAATTTTCCACACACGGTCAAGGAGCAACCTTCTACTCAAGGCTTCCTCCCATCCATGTCCCCAGGACTCCTACGTAATATAGGATCCTGCACCAGTCTCTGATCGCGTCTCTGAATCTCCTCTGCCAGGCTCTGCTGCCATAAAGCAGCTGCTAGTGCTAAGTGACTTTCTGCACCAGTGGTCTTCTCATGAGCAACACTGATTTTTCTTTCCTTAGCAACTGAAGATGCAGGGTCTGACTTCAGTCAATTGATTTTGATGGGGATTGCATCCACTTGCACGGGGAGGAATTGGATGCGCCGAGGGTGTCTCAGTCCCTGAATGAACAATTGTACTAACAGCAAGGACGCAGAGGCAACAGATTTCGGGCTGTCGCAGGTAGCAGTAACAGTCAATCACCTGCATGAAATGACTGTGTTATAGTAAATCTTCCCGCTCCGTGGAGTGAAACCATCCTGTTCCTGGCCTCTTCGGAGTCAAAGAAGCAACTCATTTCTTGACGAAACTCAGCTGGCCGTTAGTTTCCCGTGGGAACATGTTGCACGGTAACTTCATAATCCGTGATCAAAATGAAGGAACGCAACCTTGGCAAAGTGAGTGCTTTTAGATGTAAATTCCCCTGGTGCCCGCTCGCTGTTCTGCACTCTTATTCTGATGCATTAGCATTTATAAACCACTAATTGCTTTTGCTGGGTGTGTATTTCTGTAGTGGCTTGACCTCTCAGCCGAGACCTCAGGCCCGTTGCGAAGCTGCGGCAGAGGAGCTCCCAGAAAACAGCCCCACCGTTGCGTCCCATGCAGTGAAGGTGACCCCTGTGCTGTGATGGTCATGCCATGCTGTGAAGGCGTTGTCTGGGCACAGCCACATCCCAGCTGATCAACAGATGTGGAGAACTTGGCCATGGGCATCCTACTTGCCCTGTGATGGGTTTCTGGACCCTAAAACCACAGTGGGAGCAACCAGGAGGCTCTCACACAGCCCGTTGGGTGCCCTCTTCTCCAGCCCCTACCAGCGCAGTGGGTTTTCCTCCCTGGTGCAAGAGGAGCAAATATATTGCCCACCACGGCAAATGCCAGACAAATAAACACAGATGCTTTTCAGGCCCTGATGAGTAGGGCACATCTCTCCCCAGAGAATAATCTCCCAGAAATTGACACATAACATTGAAAGACAAATGAGAATGAAAAGGCCTCTCAAATTTAATAGCCTCCATGAATTACACTGCCTTTTGTCTACATGGACTGTCACTCTTTCCATTAAAGAGTCACTGTCACCAGTAATCCATTTTAAGATTTATAGACTTACTGTTCTTAGCTGCTTTTTTCCCCCGTGCATCTCCACGGGTCCCCAAAAGGTGGGATTCTATCCAAAACCTCCACCCTGCATCTGAAAATATAAACCCGTGATGGGATGGCAGGCTTTTGAATTGGATGCCAACAAAAGTAGTAATGCTGATAAGGACAGCAAGGGTGATAATGTGTGTGTGGGGGGGGAAGGGAACTATGACAAGGACGAGAAAGGATAAAAGACAAGCAGGAGAAAATAAGAAAGGGATAATCCAGATTTTAATTCATTGTTCACAAATTCTCACTCTGTAAATTCCATAATTTCTTCAAAGAAAGAAAATAATTAGGTTACTTTTCCTCTTTGGTCTTTTTTCACTTACGAGAAAAAAAACTCTGCATCCTTGACATGAATATATTCAGACCCAACTTTTGCATCCAGGAAGGCCACTTTGCAATGCTCACAATAAAGAATGTACTCAGGTGGGAGTATACTGACATTACAAAGTCTCTTCAAACAGCTAGAGGAATTTTAGTATAAATGAGCCTCAAGCTACCTGCTTTGCATATTTTTATCTGATTCTAGTGCAGTTGCACAGTTTGTTCTGATAGTAATTGAATACCCATATGTGGATTAATACCTCCAGCACAAAAGAATTTGAATATATTCTTGCTGCTTGAAACTAGTCTGTTTGCATGTGCAACTCAATACCGGGTAAAATTGCAAATACTTACATGACTTAGAAATCAAAGTACTATTCAAAAGCTTCTAACTCATTCCGAGCCTGGTTTTGGGATGTGTGTGTAAGAAACAGATCTACTTATCCTCACTCCATTATTCACGTATTACACTGACAGCAGGTAGCGTTGGAGGCAATTCTGAAAAAGCAGCATTGGACAAAATTCCTTAGGTAACCTTTAAAATCTCTGTTCCTGCTACGTATTGCTTGGTATTTTTGTACATGCTTGTCCGTAAAGAGAACTAGGACAAATCTTTTTCTGAGTTTTGTTGCTGTGTTAAAGAAAGCTGCTATATTTGGTGAGCTCCCAAAGAAAATGCTTTGGTACAAACAGCTATGGTGTAAATCAATGGAAGTCTGCAGGCAACGCTATCCATGTATATTAAAAATAAGGCTCTCTTCCCAAATGCAAATTTGCTTAAAGAACAGTGAACTGTGGGGACTGAATGCGTAATGCATTCTAATTAGCTTCCTCTTAATCACAGCTATTACCACGGGCTATCATCATATTGGAAGCTGTGTCTGTGCTGATCCTTTACAACATGCACATGTGACGGCTGTCAAAGTAATTATCAGCACAAATTTCACTTTCTATTTGTATTTTCTAGCTCCAGACAGAGAGAAACGTTAGTGGTGGATTAATTTTGCTGTGCTCTTGGGGAAAGGCAGAACAGTGCTAGGACTCATTTTAAATCGATCCTGCTCAAGCTCTTCAGCTGATAGGGTTATGACCCATGAATTCAAGAGCTGGCTTCCTGCGCTCTTATGTATTACACAGGAAGGAAACCATGAAGCCAAAGCTGTTAGAAGCTCCTCCTTGGACAAACAGTTTCCTAAATAAGTGCCCTGGGCTCATTCCCTTTAATAATCCCTTGGTTGAATGTCATTAATATGCCTGTATTTTTCTCCCAACAGCATTGTTCTCTTGCAAAACAGTTTCTATACCAGGCCTTTCATGCACACCACCTTTTGCATGGCACAACAGCTATTTGAGAAATAAAATTCAACAGGGCAGAACTGTAAATGGTGGGCGTTTAATGTGCTTACACCTCTCTTGTCCCATCTTTAAGGTGACACTGAACAAAAGTCATCTCATGGAGCAACAGGATTGTGGAGACCTTGTAAAGAAGCAGGCTGCTCAGATACAACCAAATTCTTCCTCCCTGGGAAGCGCATTACTGTATTTTGAGCACCAAGGGGATGTTTGTGTTGTTTTGTGGGCTAAGGACTAAGAAATTGGGAAAACAGTGTAGAGCTTGCTCACCCTTGCAACACTCCTCCTGCATCAGAGGGAGGGCTGTCTGTGGTGGCCTCCTCCTCTACCTGAAGGCAAATGTTTGAAAGTGTGTGAACGGGAAGTTAGGGCATCTTCCCAAACCCATGGATGTTGCAGATCCAGGAGGAAAGGAGACATTTTACCTGGAAGCACAGAAGTTGTCTGTAGCTGCTCCAAAGGCTCTTTTTCCAGGACAACCAGCTCCTGCATGACCTGCTGCAACACGAGGAGCTCCCCACTGGCCGCCCCGTTGTGCCGGTACGGCAGTTGGACACTGTCAGTGTTCATCGCTGGATGGTTCCCCTTGGATCCGCAGCAGAATATCCCCATCTCCCTTACTCCAAATGCCCCAAATCTCTGGGCAGGGCCTGTCATGCCGGAGACCCGGGGGAGAGGGAGGCACACGGGAGGCAGCAGCCTCCGTGCCTGCGTGAGAGCTTGCAGAAGAGAGCGTGAGTGATCAGTTATTAAATACATCCACAAACAAAGCAGATGATTGAAAATGCCATTTTGCAGCCTCCTGGCAGCAGTCACCACGTTGACGGGGAGCAACGCGGCATCAGGCAGTGGCAGAGCCCAAACCTCGTTTTTTACACACACATCCCCCCTACTTTAGGTAGTGATTTAGAGATCAGAGGAAGGACTTGACAGTTTAATATTTAAACAATTTGTTTCATGTTTAGATCATCATATTAATGATCTGTGTGTCACAACAATAATCAAGTGGGGTGGAAACTTGCTTGCAATTAGCCACTTCTCCTGTCACAGCCTACAGCGTATCAGGCCCATGGCTTCTAATTTTAGCCAAATGCTTGGTTTAAAATCTAATTTACATTCTGTTTTCCCCCCAAAATCCACAAATACTTGTGTTCCCCATGGCTCTGTACATAAAGTCTCCCGATTGACAGGAGATGAGTCTGTGACAGCCCCTGATGCAGAGCTGGTCCCTCCCCTCCTCCCTGGCCATTCACCCTTGCAGCTCCTCATTCCCCTGCCGTGATGCCCAGACTGCCATCCTCTCCCTGATGACCCAAGAGAAGAACATTTCATTTCTGGGTGCCACACTGAGCAAGACACCCGCCATACCCCTCACGGCTTCTGTCCACGCACCATAAAGTATCCTATAAATGTTGAAGGAGGACACTGTTATTCCAAAAATTTGGGTACCCATCAGGGAAAACAGAGGCAAGGCCATAAAATTATATATCCAGGCTGTGTTTTGAACTATTTAAGTGGTGAGAAAATAGTCTGACTGGTCCTGCTGCAGCTCCACAGCCCTTACTCAAAACCAGATTTAAGCCTCTTGCACTAAAATACCCTCCTCTTGCCTCTTTATTCTCCCTCTTTAATAATCTGCATTGTGCCGGTACTAATCCCAGCCAGAGACCCGTTGTGCTGGAGACTGTGCTTACAAAGCCAAGACCAGTGCCCTAAAGAGCTTTAAACCTCACTTTGATTTTGGTGCAAATTATGTAAAACAAAGTGTTCGCGGCACTGTTCAACAAGCTGGGGAATTTCTTCAGGAATTTGTATTATGTTGAAAAATGGAGTTGGACTCTTTTTCTTTCTTCAAATAAAAGCAAACCAATAACCTCGCTGCCAACGACAGCTTTTACCAACAGTAACCTGCATCATTTTTACAACAGCAGAGAGTTTTTGACTGATTGTCCTGTGCGTATCAAATCTCAGCTCTGCTGTGGTGGAGACCTGAGTAACAATATCCACAGCAACACGCCGCCTGCACCTCTTCAACGTCTTTATTAATGATGTACAGCCGAGCCCCTGCTGCTCGCTGGCGTTTACCACCAGATTTATGGCTAACTTCCAGGGCCTTTCCTACTACTCTTAATTTATTATAACAACAGTGTTCATACATGAGCGTTTTGTGTTAGGGAGACAGCAGCCCGTCGGTAGCATTACAGCAGATGAAGTCTATTAAAGCCCTACCAGTTTAGGCAGCCAAAGTCTCCGGGAAGCGAGTCCCTCCCAGCTAACAAGCTGCGAAGTTGCTTTTTTAGCCCTTGTTTATCACGGTCGTAAAAGAGTAGTTTGCATCTGGCCACTGGCTTTTGCAAGGTGTCCCCAGGAGGGCGGCTGCTGAAGTCTGAGCTAAGCCCTTTCACCTCCCACCAAGTCACTTACCGCAATTCAGCTCGCGGAGGGTGATCTCCTTTTCCCTTTTTCCAGCGTGATTTGATTGTATCTAAACCTCCCCAAATTCCCACCTCAGCTCTTGCTTCCTGTTAAATTGGCCTGCTTTCTCTTGAGATTTTTTTACTCTTGTCCCAGTCTGTATTAAAGCGCTGGCAGGCTCCAAGAGGGATGTTCCCAGGGGACCTCAGACCATCCCCACCCCACAAATGATGCAAAACCTCTAAGACTGAAGAGCAAAGTCTGGCCTCTGCAGCTGTCAGAGCCTCTGCACAGCCTGATCCTACTACAGACCTTAAAGAGAGAAAATGGAGCAGTTTCCTTCTCTCTTGGCATCCCTGCCTGATGTGCCACCTCAGACATGAAGCTGCACGAGCCTCAGGGGCCTCCTGGAGAAGAGATTCCCAGCGCTCTCCGGGAGGGCTGGATGGAGCGAGCTGCTCACCAGGACCAGCCCTGGGGAAGCAAAGCCCTCGCAGCTGGTAAGGGTTGGCAGCCTTGCTCTTCACTGTCAGTGCACCTGAAGCACGGGTTTGCAATCGGCTAGTGTGACTTGAAGGTAATCTGCTCTGTCAGATGAGGCTTTTGGACCAATTCCCTCAACCAGCGTGGTCAGAGATGCTACCTGCCTCCCCTACCCCTGTTATACCCCGTGTTATCTTACTCCTGCCAAAGTATGTACATGACACCATCTCGTCCCTGCCCTGTCCCACCTGGGTCAGTCTCAGGCAGTCCCTACCTCCACTCCGACTTACCCCGGGCGTGCAGGACGACAGTGATAGAAAACCAGCCAGGGAAGCTCGCTCACGGGCAAGGCAACGATAGCGAAGGCCCTTCATAGTTTATCTGTAATTACATTTTCCAGCTGTATCCAGAATGAAAAAGTCATACGCATTTTAATATGGTCTAATAACAATCGCTCTATGAATACAAACTATTTAATAGTAAATGATCCTTTCCAGTAATTTTTTTTAGCCATTCTAATAGAATTTCTTTATTAGCAATTTTTTATTAAATTTGACAAGGTGATAACAAAAGGCTGTAGAAAAGTATTCAGCTTTATTACAGTCTATGGTACTTTTCCATAAAGGTTAATATGGACCCACCACTCCTAATAATTAAACAGCAATACTTCTGCTGAGACTATTCAAACCTTATAGTTCTGCCCTTTCAAGAACAGTCCTTCGTTTTACATTTATGTTCTACTCCACTCTTCTTCTGTGGTTTTCCCCATCAATAAGCTACATTTGCAGAAATTTAGGGACGTCTTCTCTTTCCTCCCCAAGTACTACCAGATATGCTATAGTAAAATACAAAATAAAATCTACTGATCAAGACAATTCTAAAGCTGTCAATGTATTTTGTTCCCTAACTATATATTCAAATAATATCAAAAGTATTGTAGTCTTCTCTTGGAGTTGATAAGCCATTTAATGTATTTTTCTGGTGACAGACAAGCTGGCATTTGCTACAAGCATTTTTATGATTCAGTAGTTTTCAGAGAGACTAGAAAACTAAGCAGCAGATTTACACTGTAACAAAATAAAAGCAGAGATCTCATCTGCCTGATGAATGACTAAAGCAGCTTTCATCTGTGGATTTTCTGCTAGTTTGCCTGAAGGTGGAGAACTTACTGTTTAGGACATGATAACGGTACCCTCAGGCTATAATCAAACGGCTTGTGTTGAAGACTGTACACATGCAGGGGGTAGAGAGACTCTTAACTCTGGGGCAGTTTCCATCTAAGCAAGACATGTGAGTGCAATAAATTTGAAAGAAAAAGGTGACTCAAGGAAAAGAGAAATGCTCTATGCATGTGTATGGGCTAACAAGCACATATGCACCAGCAGCCGTGCCGGGCTGTCTGCTCTGCTCAGCCAGCTGGCTCTTTGGTGAGGGTGCCACAGCAGATGTGGGTTTTTTCAGAAAGAAATAAAAGCATGGACAATGGCAGCTGAAAGGCCATTACATACATAAAATTTGGCATCAACAGGCAAGCAGATACAGTATTACTGGCTGCCTTACTCCTTAGCAAACAGATAGATATTAGATAATGCCTCCCTCTCTGCCAAGCAATGAGTCAGTGGTTGAGATGAGGGGAGAGCACCGGCCTCTTGACTTCCATTCTCCACATCTGACCAGAGATCACGCCAGCTGCCTTCCAGCAAGGGCCAACTCCAGGGACCAACTTCGGTAGCGAACGCTTAAGCCGTGTTTCACGTGGAAGGGCAAGCAAGTCAGGTTTCACCCATGCATTTCAAAAGGACACAACAGGCACGGGTGCCTGTCTCTTGGCACCAACGGCCACGTTCAGCCCACCTTCCACTGAGGGTTATCCAGGCTGTTTTGAGGTCTGAGAGCGACGGAAAACTCATACTGTCCCAGCACCCTCTTATTCTGCCTCTCCATCACCTCTAGTCCTTCATCTCCCTCTGCTAGGACTTCATCCGTACCCTACCAAAAAGCCCACAAAAGTCAGTTCCTCTCTCCACAAAGCAAGTGGCCATGAGAACACGAGGCACTGTCAGATCTGGACTACGTGCAAAGTTTTCTGAGGCCAGTGGGAATACTGGACAAAACCAGTGGTTGCATTTTCTATGGACGGACATTCTGGTGCTTTCCATATGATTTTTAAACCGTGAGTAATGCCAGCTTCCAAAGATTTGTCCTATATTTGAACCTTGCTCACAGTCTTCCACTTGCTTAGCCATGAACAAGATTTTAACAAAGCCATTTCAACCTCTTAGTTAATTTGTTTCTGAGGCCCTTCTCTTTCAGTGTGTGTAATTAAACTAAAAGAGCCTGGAAAAGCCCCTTACAGTAAATAATTTACAAGTTCCTCCCTGGGGACATTTTTTAATTATAACGCCACTGGTCAGATCTTACTGAATACTCTGAGATAGCATTCCCTGCTGAGATCCTGAAATGTAATTAACTTATTCCTTTGGTAATGGTATTTTTCCTTAGCCTATCCACTTCTTATGCAGGGCAGACAGATTTGTTTATAAACAATGTAGAGATTGATAGACGCTTTGTCACGAGAATAGCAATAATGGCATTCACTGCAACAGATGGGGGCACGTCCATTTGAGGAAAGATGATACTGTTTTGAAGCAATTTTTATAAATCCTACCCTGACAATCCAGCATGGAGAGATACAAGAGAGCAACCAGATAGCCCCGATTCCTCTCCTTCTTGGCAGCCTGCCTTGCTCCCCAAGTGCCATTTTATGCATAGCAAACGTAAATAATTCTGACGCACCTACCAACCCCCTAACCTTTGTGCTTCAGAAACACAGCTATATACTACCAAACTGACAGTGATTTCATGTTATGTGGCAAAAAGAAAAACCCTGAGCGACAGCAGCAAGGTTGGGGATGTCAAATGAAAGCTGTCACATTTATTTAGCTCTGTGATTCTCAAGACAATATACATAAATATTGTTTTACTATCCCCACCAGCCAAATGTTAAGAGCTATCTGCATCAGCCAGGGTCCTGCAGCTCCCCCAGCCTGGCTGATGAGCCTGTGATGATCTCCTCCTGGCCCAGGAGAGGCTGGCAAGAAACAAAGCGCCAGCTCCTCTTGTTCCCAATGATGCAGTAGATAGTTTCCTCATCCCTTCCCACTGCAGCTGTAGCCAAAAGGGCAGTCTGGAGTGAAAGCAGGAGAAAACAGCTCCACAATGTATTGAAACGTGATCTGCGAGATACAAAGTTTGGGGACACTCATTGCCTCAAGCCCCAAAAGCCTTCAAAGCTTGCTTGCTTTTCCTATACCAATTAGTTCCAGCAACTCCAGAGAGCCCATGAGGACAAAGCTTGGCGCATATCTGTGGCTGTGCTGGATGGGGGCCTGTATTTTGCATCCAAACTCTTGCTTTTTGCTTCCCCCCCTATTTTGAACTCCCACACAACAAAACGTATGATCAAGTCCTCAGCTCTCTCCAATCACTTTGTTTCTGTGCAGTTGTTAGTGCTGGCCCTGAAGTCTCTTCATCATATGCTGGCCTTTTTGTACACAGTTGTTCACCTGGTATCACCTGTAGTGAATCACATACGAGTCAAGCTTGCCCTTATTCTAGTGAATAAATCAAAGCTCAGACAGCAAGATCAAAAGCTAATCCAAAAGGTTCATAAAGTTTTGTGAATGAACTCCCATCTAACTGGGCAAAAAATAATAATAAAAAGCTCCTCTTATATAAAGAATGCTTCAGAAAAGCAAAGCCACAAGGCGCAGAGGCTTTGGATAAAAAGTTTGCTTTCACGGCAGCCACTTAATTTATGTGGCACAAGGCATTCCAATAAAACACAGATCAAAAAAATGGTATTCAGCTTTAAAATGAAACATCATGGCTTCCCCTCAGCTTGGACATAGCAGCAAGAGGTCATTAGCCTCCAATTACGTTGTTATGCTGACATGACCTCTTAATTTTATGCCCAAAGTAGAACTGGAGCAACACTCATGCAGTCAGGCTTAGTGTCGCACTAACCAAAAACATGCAAACATGTCTCTGGACCCCAGGTAAAGCACCATGGCTAAACGTTGAGGCAGGACACCACTAAAAGCACCCTCTGGTTTTGGTGGGGTGGAACCAGGTAGCTTCCTGAATGGGGCTGGACTGAATATATGCATTTAAAACATCTATCAGACTCGGGATCCAGGTTTCCGCTGTGAAAAATACTGGCTTCAGCACAGCTTTGTTGATGTCCATGGGAGGCCGTGCCATATGGCACAGTGCTGAGCCTAATGTGATAGGTGAACTCAAACAGCCTTGCAGACAAACCTAGAAATAGGTCTGCCACACACAAAGCCTGCCCCATCTTTTTTTTTTGTTTTTTCTCTCCATATGCCAACAGAAGTTCAGAAATGAAGAATGGATTAAAATACTTCCAGGACAGACATTGTGAAAAAAATGAGTCCAATTTTCTCATCACATTTATTCCCCAAAGGTCTTGAATCGTAAGAGTCTGTATCCCTCCTGTAAGGCAGTAGAGCTGGCAGCACTGCAGAGCTGGGAGGAGCTGGAGGACGCTCCGCCACATGTACCAGCACTAATACTGTCACCTCAGCTTCTGCTTGCACAGCCCTGTGTGATACATGAACTCATCTTACTCTGCATCTTTCATTTGGTGTAGTGAAACTGTTTGATAAAGAACCGCTGGAAGGCCAAGTCTGATCACCATCATTTTACTAAATAGCCCATATTGCAAGCTGCTACCAGCTGTCTTGTTCAGGTTGTAACTTTTCTGTGCACACTGGTGGGAAGCCCAGCAGGCCAATACTGAAGGTATCTTCACCCTAGCCAGATGGACCTTTGTTAACACAGGATGGAGAAGCACCAGGGAGCACAGGCCAGAGAGACCTGAGTTGCTAAGCTTATGTCCACCCCGCAGCAAGAGAGTTTAATTAGTTACTGTATTAGCAAAATGGAAATAAAACTGAATACAAGCATTCTGAGATGAAAAGGTTCATATGTACTGTAGGCATGGTTTTGTTCACAAACCCAGTTATCGTTGAGGAAGTCTTAAGGTCATTCTGCTCCACAGTCAGTCCTTGAGAATTTATGGATTTTTTTAATGATGACACAGAGTAGTTTGGTGAAAAGAAATGCACTGATTTATTGCTTGAGGGAAGAATTAAACATGTATAGAAAAAGTGAAGTTGAATTGAAGAAGGAACACAAAATTTTGACAGTTTGATCAATCCTGATTGGAAATATTGTGTCCTATTACTACGAGGACAGTGTGCAGAGGAAAGCTCACTATCTCTGGATAGTGAGTTTTTTCAGAGTAACACTCACTATCTTCTTCCTGATTTCCAGGATGGTCTGGAGAACTGGAGAACAACCAACCTTCCACCCAAACACTTACTCAATCCATAAAATCTGCTCACTGCAATTCTTAGCATCTCTTTATCCTTTAACATAGTACCCATACTTCACACAATATTTCTGGACATTATGAATGGCCCATGTACAAAATTATAGAACTTAAAGTGATTTTGAATATTAATTTACAAAAAAAGAGCTGTTTTTCTCCAGATGGAGAACTCACTGACCGCATTTTAGACTACATTACAATCTTGTATTCAGACAAAGGAAAGAACCATATACCAAAGCTATGGACATGAACCTTTTCTTATTAACAGATATTTGAAGACAACTTCAAGGAGCTAAGTAAACAGTCAAAATTATTGTATACACTAAAATCAATTAAGGCTTTTTTCCAATCACCATTTTTTGCCCAGCTTACTGTAGGACTTATCTGGCAGTTTCTTGTTTTGCTCATGGATGCACATAATATTTAAGTACTAATAACTTTTACCATAACAAGTATCTAATTCCAGAATGGATCAAGAACTGTCATTAGTAGACAGTTTACTTTTAAACTGGAATAATGAAACTGTTAAGTATCAAGCAGCTTGTTCCTCAAAAGTATGATGAGAAGAAATGGTCCTTACTGTAATAAACAGTCACGTATTCTTGTTTCTATTGATTCTAGAATAAGAATTCATACCAGATATTTGCTAATTAGAAGCAAATCAATGCAATCCTCACTACTATTACCACATTTACACTGAGGGTTTTTTTGTTCAAACACAAAAAGTGTATTTTATTGCTCCCAAAGTCATATATGACTATTAAAAAGTCATGATTGATGGATCTGACATCTTTGGTTGGTCACTCTGAAGGTGGGTTGGTATCAAGATACTTTCAGCAGTCTTCATAAAGGATTTCATCTACTTGGACATCATTTTCTGCCACAGGCACTGATTCACAAATCTGTTCCCTAAAAGCCAAGGCAATCGTATAAGGCTTTCCACTGGGATGTTTCATACATCTTTCAAGATAGGTATCATAATAGCCTTTCCCTCTTCCCAATCTGTTGCCTTTTTTGTCAAACCCAAGGCCTGGCATGAAGATAAGGTCAAGACCTCCTGTAGAAAAATGAAATAAACATTAGTGGATGCACTGTGAATTTCCTGATGGCTTGACTACATCCACATAACTTCAGACATTTGCAAAAACTTTGTGTTTTGCAAAATGCTTCCCTCTCTTTGATCAGATGAAAAACGCTTTGAATACTAAACCTGTAAATTTACATTTTCATCTTATCAATTGCATACTAGATCAGCTGCAAAATAATTAGACCTTGGAAAGCTAGAAGGAAAAAAAACCTACATTATAACAAATTTATTTTATAATTTTAACCCCACACTTCCAAATACTAATGATTATGACTCTAAATCCAGGCAGAGACTGAACTCAGGGAAATTAAACACAGGAGGAATCAGAAAATCAAATGAACTTCAACATCAGACACAAAAATAGAAAAGGAAAAAAGAATGAAAAGACGCATAAGAGAGAGAGGGAGCATCTTCTTGACACAACTGTAAGATGTCATGAACCTTCACTCAACCTCCCAAAACCAAAGAGCCTTGAATACAATATATTCTGAAAGTGGGTATTTCCCCTCTTATATCAAGATCAAGATTTGAATGCTTGTCTCTTTGTGATGTCAGGTTCCTCTTCTCCCAAAGGACTTTCTTCCTGACCCTCCAGCAATTCTCACTGTTGCTCCAGCAGCACACACAGGCGTTCTGCTTGCCTGCCCTGAATATCCCTGAATATCCTTCTGGAGGGACATATGGGTTCCCCACGATTCTTCTAAGATTGCACTTGATTGGAACTCAAAATCAGTTAAAAAACTGAAACAAGCTGCATAAGCTGCCAATCATCTGGACAAAACAGACCCAACCAGCTGGTGAAACCCTGACAAAAGACCCCGCCAACAAGCTCCTGATAAAAAGGCAAGATCAGCTAAGGCCTTTTTTCTTGCTTTGTTCATACTCTGTGAATGGATGTGGATCGGCATCATGCCAACTAGCCAGCTATAATTTACATTCGGCTGCCCACTTATTTCAGGAGTTGATTCACATCACTGCCAGGTAGGCAAAAGAAACCGGCTGCCACGCTGAGCAACCACCACTCACGGAGGCAGACAGTGTGCAGATTCCCATTACTTATGCAAGGCTTGTTCGTTTAGTGTGAGCAGTCTTGCAAGCCATCCTCTAAAGAAATGAGCTTGGCCAGCCTGTAACTGACCGCTGAACCCAGGAACAACACACTTACTAGTTTCACAATGCGAAGAAAGTCTTTCGTTGCTTGCTGCTGTAGCAGACAGACACTTAAGGAGAGAAGGGCAGGAAAGGCAGCAGAAAGCCAGTGCAGACTAAAAGACAGCTGACACGAGTCTGGAAAGAGAGCAAATACTGCGCCTCAGTCCACTGCTTCTTCCTTCTTACAGGAACGGTACTTAGCCTTGAGCAGCTTTTCTATAACTAGCTTCTGCTCCTTTACCAGGGCTAGGATGTGTCAGGTATTTTTCCGCTTTTCCTATGTCTAAACCTACTCTCTCCTGCCATTTTGGATTGAGCTGCTCTCACTACATCTAGCTGAGGAATGATGCCCAACGTTCAAGATGTGTGGGATCATGTGCTGGAAGAGTCAGAGCTAAGCAGAGTTTTTCAGTTTCCAGGGAATCCCATCTGAGATCACATATCAACTCCGAACTCAGCCTGGAAGAGCATGTTAAAAGTTCACGTAAGACCAACTCATTTGCACAATCTCCCCAGGCTCCTGGAGATTTCCTTCCACTCTTCATCGTTCAGAGAAGAGTCACTGACATGAACACCCATCCATCATGAACTGATGACTTAACATAGATATAAAATATGCAAGGCAACACAGTTTGAAATGCCTAGAGAAGATCAATTTTGCAAATCCAGCATCATACAGTTAAGCAGCATGGCTTTTTTAAAGAGGTCAGGGGAGTAAGAGGAGGAACTTAGCCAAAGGGCAGACCACAGAATATTACTGGTTGAAACAAAAAGGAGTCTGAGTGTTTACCACGCTGCAGTCAACTTTTGACTCATAGGACAGACAAATGGCAAATGGCAAACAAAGAGGAAAAGAGGCACAAGGGCAGAAGTATGGGCTCACCTGAAAAGAGATGCCATTTTTATGGTCATCACCATGTACATCATGTTGGACGTACCATGTCACATCTCCTCAGTCTGCAAGTAAAAATACATATTTGCCAATTGTCAGGCCTATGGACTAGGAACTAGAAATCAGCTGATCTTCTCCCCGTTAGCATGGTCAGTAATAGATTCTGCAGGTCAAATCCTCCCCGAGTTACTCTTGTGCTCACTACTTACCCTCTCCATAATTTGCCTCACATCGACTTTGTGTAGGTATTCAGGTGGGCCAGAAACCAAACACTAATGATGCACAGAAAGAAACACACTCTGCCTTACACTTCTTTTTAGCAGTTTTCACTCCATGCGACTCTCATGGCAAAAAGCAGGAAACATTTGCAGTCGCTACTGCTGGCAGGTAAGAATGCACACAAGGGGCAAATCTGCAGAGTAAAAAGGTGCCATTTCTCCTTACATTTGTATTACAGACAAGAAGACGACAAGTCAGGGGAAGCACTAAGGAAAGAGGGAATTGGCAGGAACAGTGCAGGGAAGTAAGATATTTTCTATGTAGTTTAACTGATAGCACCAGGCACACTCGAGTGAATTTAGATGTATTAAAGCACTGTGTTTTCTTCTAGGTTCTCTCGAGAAACAGAGACTGTTTTAATGAGTCAGCTCCTCTATAATCATGGATTTTTTATGCCGAATAACTCAAACAAGCTTGTGCAAATCTCAATATGAAAAATTATGCTGTAAATACTGTAATAGTTACCCTTATATTTTTCTTCCACTGGAGCACTGCGATACCAAATGCCTTTGCTCCAACTCACAACATGCTGCCTGATATCCATGCAACTCACACCGCACAAGATTGAAGTAAAATGCCAAGCAAGACTTTCGGTAGAAAAATGACACAGCTACCCTGCAAGGAGCCCAAAGGCAGTTCAAGCAGCATTAGCCCCAAATCCTACCCTGGGATCTAGAATGAATGGCAGAGAGCTGCATGGAGAAAATGCTTCCCCACCACATAACTTGGGGAGCAACAAAACCTCTTGTGGTGCCTGCGGCAGCGTGGGGGAAGAGCTGTCACAGGATGAGAGGTGACACACAGATGAGACCAAGATTGCAGACACAGATGAGACCAAGATTGCAGACATGGAAGATTACTATCAGCAATGAGAGTACATCAACAGGATGGCAGGTGAGGATAGGAACATCTTACCCCTTTTGGCATGGGGCCCTCATGGTCCCAGGCCCTTCCAGCCCTGCAGGACCACTAGCTGCCACTCAGGATGCCCTGCTCCATTCTCACATCCTACTCCCCTTGCTCCCGCTGACCGCTGTGTGAAATGGCATCCTTGTCCCTGAAGACAAAGCAGGTACTTGGGCATCAAACACCACATCAGTTCTCAGTGCCTTGTAAAATGGTCTAAGAGACATCTCATGATCTCCACCTACTTCTATCCCTTTCCTTGTAATGTCCACTGTCACCCATGTGCCTGTAGTCATTAACTGTTGGCTCTTGGATCCCTGAGGGTCCAGGAGCCCAGGAAAGAAAACCAAGAAAAGCACACCCACAGTCAAGAGGGCGTTTGCTATAGGTAATCCGTCCTTCTCCCAGAATACTTGCATGTGGTCTGCAAACTCCTAAAAGGCTGAAAACACTCAAGCAACTCCAACCTAGGGCTTCTATGTAGAGAATATCAATGCTTGCTGTAAACTTTAATTAAGCTACTGTGTATCCCAGTAAGGTTGGCAGTTATGATGACAGTCACGTAATACTTGCTGTATCTATGATATGAGCTCTTGTGGCCACAGCTCCTTCAACTGTGTAGCACTGTGCGTGAAATAATATACTCTGACTCATATATCAATGTGGGCATACAGCCATGCTGACACAGCCACACAGGTTTCACTTATAATGCTAAATACAGCAGGGCCAGAAAACAAATTGATTTACAGGATCACGGATGGTCAATATGGTTTAATTGTCAGCACACTGCCTGGCACTGCCGGTCCAAGTGACACCCATGCCTGCTCCAGGAGAGACGATTCCCATGGGCAGTAAAGACAGAAGAGTACAGGTCTGGCTCCTTCCACCCTGGGCAGTCCTCCTACACCAACAAAACTGGTTTTGCTCCTCCAGACACAGACACAGGCTTTCCTGCCACCTGCCAGAGTATGCAACACAAATGCTCAGACTGATGCTACAAAAATACTGCTGTGATGGTCTGCCATATGGACTCATATTATTAAAGATACTATGAACTGGGGAAAAGATAAAAAAAAAGTATTGCCTTAGGGCCACAGAGGCATCACGTGAAACCAAAAGAGACCAGCCAAGTTCTGTGTAGTGTGGACAGGACTAGTCTGTGCCACTTAGCCCTGTGTTATTTAACAGCTTAGATACAGTCATAGCTTCAGAACCTGCCATGTGGGTGTACAGGCACACTCTACTTGCACTGGCTTGCATAGATCTATGTAGACATACCTTATGTCACAGAGAAGTGAAATGACTTGCCCAAGGACTCAGGAAATGTGCGGCAAAACTACATGCAAAAGGCAGGTGTGCAAGCTGCACGTCCCTTGACTTAACCAGCAGACCAAAACATTAGCATCCCCTCTCTGGTGTTTTAAATAGGAATACACGGTTTTGCTTCCTCTAGGCAGCTGGGGTGAATCTCCTCAGTTCAGCAGTGCATTTCTCATTACCCTTTATGATGATATCAGGTTTGATTTGTTCCCCAGGGAAGGATTTTCTCCTTGCACCTCATTACCTCTCTTCTCCTTAATCTGATGTTCCTATTTGAAATGCCAGCCGGCATTTTCAGAAGTGTTCTTGACAATGGTAATTATAGAAGAGTCTGTCAAACTGCACAGATACAGGTCATGTAAAGACTGCTGGGGACTTGTCCTGCCCTCAGAAGGAGCAGCCAGCATGGCCCCTCTCCTCCCAGGTTTGAAGAGGCTCCATCAGCCTGCTGCCACCCACCACGTGGGGTCATTCATCTCCCCCTGCACAGCTAGATGGTCCTAATGGAAGATGAAACCTAAATACTCTTATCATCCACCTTCTCATCCCTCGCCGCCACTTGCTTTGTGGACACAGCAAAGTGCCTCGGACTCATCAAAGTGGGAGCCAGGACTCTTTTGATCATCGCCTCGAAAGCACTTACAAGAGGATGAGGCAGAGGCCGAGCTGCAGCAACTCCCGTGTCCCTGTAAAGAACGGCAACGTGCTCATAAAAATCATGCTTACAGCACAGACGCCTTCTGAGCTCAAGCCTACAAGAGGTGGACAGCAATCAGCTCTGTATGCCACCACTGCTGCTCCTCACAGCAGCAGCTGTGCAGTTTGGGCTTCTCCCTAAAGCACAGAAGTTCGTGCATCATTTACAATGTCCCCACAAGGATGGCTTGATCCTCCCAGCCTGGTACCTTGGGCAAGAACGAGCTTTTCGGCAGAGGGGTTTTCTCCACACACAGCTCGCTCTGCAGTGGTAGCTAGGGACTCCCCCTGCTTTGCTGAGATGTAAGTGATTACATAAGGTGCAGAGCCCCAAGAACCAGGACAAGAACAGCTTTCTGTTTAAAGAAAAGGAGTGTTTACGGTGTTACGCATGCCATAAACAATGTCAGATTCAGTCTATGTACAATCTCTGTGGAGCTGACAAATTTTTGAAAGCTGTCCATTTACAAGGAAGGAAAGCTTACTTTGGTCCTTTTCTGATCTAGCAGGGACCAAAATGGAGAAAAAACCCAAACCCTTTGGCAGGAAAACCCTACTTTTCAGAGTGAAAAGGGTGCAGTAACCATCTGCTGCCTCTGTATCTGCTGCCCTGGCACAGAGGAAAAAATTAACTCAATCACTTGATCCTAACATTGAAAGTATCAGTCTTGGTAAGATGCAGGATATGAGCCAATGAGTTGGAATAACTCAGAAAGTTCTAATGAATGACAGTCGTTACTGTAACTTTAATTATTGTCAGCATCAGCATAGTTAGGCCTCTTGGGTAAGTGTTAGCTTCTCAACAATTACTCTATAGGGCACAGATCATTATCTTTTTCTGTATTTACACAGCACCTAACACTATGGTCTGGGTTAATCACCAGACCTCGGGGAAAACAACTCCACAGAAGTAAATATTTCAATTATGCTGCAACAAAACAAGTCCCTTCCCCTTTAAGACTAGTGCTAAGCCTTCTCTGTAGAATGCCCCGGGTGGCCCTCGCACTGCTCCTGAGGTTGCTAACAGCTTGGTTTTTCCTTCCAGATAAAAGTTTTCTGCCCTTTGGAAAAAACCTGCCCTTGGTTTCAAGTGCAGCACCTCTGCTATTACACACTTGCCTTCGTATAAGGTCAAAAAGGGAAATGCCAGATCTGTTCACTACCAGCTTAATCCAGACCCTACCAAGGTGCCTGGTTCCTGGAAGGGCTGGGATCGCTTCCGGAGGAAACCAACTCCTTATCCTGACTAAGCCCTGGAGAAGCCAGATACTGTTATATCCCCAACCAAATGAGCAAGGAGACAAAAACATTACCCTTTGCTGCAATTGATAAGCATTTGAAAAAAAGTCATTCATCCAAAACCAACGATGCTGACTTCTTCCAGTAACACAGGGAATCGCAGTTACATTGCTTAACTTTGCCCCAGCCACTCTGCTAAAATGTAAATACAATTCCTTAAACAGAAAGGACACTCTTATCCAATAATTCCTATTTGCTTATATGATACAGCCTTTGAAAATCAATATCAGAAGCTCAGCATGAATCCTCATCTCCTTGGAAACCTAAGTTATAATGCAAAGGATCAGATCCTCCGTTCCTGTAAATCAGCATTGCCCCACTGACTCCCCTCAGCACTGACCTTGGGAACTACATGGAAAGTATCCCGAGTTACTGACACGAGTTTGAGAAAAATCAATTATTTTCTCTTGTAAATATTTGTTGTTGGTTGTTCATAAACAGCTCTCCTCTAGCTTTTCTACTGTAGTCTCCTCATGATCCCAAACAGTTACCTAACAGGACTAAAAGTTGTGTTTCATATTAGATTGAAAAACCAGCTCATTTTAAACCGCTGTCAGTAGCTTTTCCTCCAGGTGTTTCCCCCATGTGCACACCTTTAATTGTGCAGTACCACAGCACTTCAGCAGGACTCACTGTTTTCTAACTATTCATAGACATCTGTTGCTTTAGAAGGAAAGCCAGAGAGATGCTCATTTCATATCCAGCATGCACTAGCCAGGCACAGGAATCAAAAATCAAAGTATCACATCCAAATCCCATGGGCTCTATCCAGAGTCTCCTGTTACAGGGCACATCGTGAGGCCCTCAAGGCTAATGCTCACCCCATCCAGGGAGAAATGCTTTTAACACAAGGGGCAATCATTTGCTTTATTTTCATTCCTATTTCTGTATGGGAATTACAGGCACCAGGAAGGTTTTTCTGTCCTTTTGTCTTCTAAAAATCTTTTTACCCACATCCATGCACACCCATAACTCACCAATCTACCTTTTACATACATATCGATGCCAAGCAGACTGTGTCCTCTGCAATCCATGCGCCCCAGGTAATTGGTCCACTAGCGTGACTGAGACAGCTTCTGTTATTACTTCAGTAAAATATTTTGCAGAAAATAGAACCATCAGCAGAATCTACAAACAAGCACTCAGCGTTTATCTGTCTACTCATCCATGTCAGTGCTTTGTGTCAGCATGAAACATTGGTCTCCACAGTTCACACTTGCCCTTCTGAACTACAGCATAATAAAATATTTACACTTCTCCCTGAGAAACTACATGATAGCCATCAGTCATACAGGTTTAAAACAATGGAGTGGCAGCCACTCTCCCGTTATTAAACCTGCAAAACACACTAATAAAGCCGTTGATCAGCTCCTGTGCTACTAAGCTGTAATCAAGCAAACACCCTCCTATTTTGAATTCATTTAAAACAAAATCATATCAATTTAGTGCCAACGCATTTGAAAGGTAAAGTGCACCGCACAGCATCAGCTGTAGCATGTCAGCCCTGTACAAACAAACCTACCCTGCTCCACAAATAAATATCCTTTCATGTGTCATCAGGGAAGCTACTGTATAAGGCTAAGACTTGTGTTCAAATTCTAGCTGGTTTCACAACGTCGGAAGACTGTGCGAGGCTATAACCATCACACTCGTTTCCCCTGAGATTTAACTCACAGTCAGCTGAGGTCTACTGTCTCATTTTCAGAGTTTGCCAAATGTCTATCTGAAAGAAAATTTGAACAAGTACTTTTCTATTTCACTATTATTCATCAAGTCTGCATAAGTCCCATAAATAAACCATAATCACTCAATGCCACCTACAAAAATGTCTGGTTTTGCAAATTCAGAGTAAAGGAAATAATTGCTTAGAAATGCTTTAGTTATCAGTCTGTGAAAAATGACTTATCTGCTCCTGATATTCAGATACGTGAGCAGAGTTAGAACAGTTTGATTGGGAAAACACGGGCAACGAAAAATGTTTGGTTCAAAGACTAACACCTTGGTTCTCCTGTGATTTTAAACCACCAAAATACTCTGAAACATGATGTACCAAGGAGCAATTCCAAGAGAGGACAAACGGCATTAGAGCCACTTTACAGCACATCAACACATCTTGTTAAATCAGCAAATGCTGACTGCAAATCTGCTCCTTTAGCGAAACTCACAAGGCACTGGTGCTTGAACTGTTTATGTCGGGATTGCCAAAACACTGCTGCAGCCTAAAATGCAGGGATCTTTGTGTATCTTTATGTGTTTTTATGTTTAATTCTTTAAGATCTTATCAGCTACACTTCACCTAGTGTTTTTCTGAGCACTTATTTAAATACTTCCACTTGATACATGTGCATGTGCACTATTTCATTTCTTCACTCTTGGTCCTCTTTTGCATGCTGCTGTCTGGATATTTTTAAATCAAAATATGACAGAAGTGAATCATTTGGGGACTTTTTCAATACATCATGCATCACTATCAATATTTCCAACGCCCTTTGACTCACTCAGCAGATAGCCTATCGTAAAATACGCAGAATTGCTTGTGAAATATAAACAGTTAAGACATCAACTTCTTCATCAGTGCATAAACTTGACTCCTGTAAGGAGTTACACCACTTGATGTGAACATTAGGCATGCTTACAGGCGGGGTTTATTGAACATGTAGAGTCAGCTGGTTTGGAGGTGATGGCACCTTCACTGTTAGTGTCAAACATGTTAACATCACAACAGCTGAGAAATCCTGCTTCTTCCATCACAAGATTTTTTCCAACCTTTTTCAGCCTGCACAGCTTAAAAAACCCGACTGCCCCTGGAATCCTCTACCTCCCTCACTCCAGCCCCTGATTTTTTGGAGACATTAGGCTGGAGCACTTGTTCTCCTGTGTGTGTGAGTACAATGCCTGGATGAGATTTTAATTATAGGAAAACAGCCTAAATGACACCAATGCTCCATAGTAAATCTATGGAATACTGACACCTGCCGGCAAAGGACGTCATGTCGCTCCTGGACAGGAATTTGACCTCCATCTACACCCCAAAAGCTGATTCCCATCTCATATGCACGAAAGCCAGCACAAGCAGGAACTGAGTCCAGTTATGATGCCAAACATAAAGACCAAGTGCTATCCTTACACTGTGAAACAGCAGCATGAGTCTCCTGCTCCCTGAAAGCCAGTGGCTCTCGGACAGGTCCAAGGAATTTCCCACTGTACAGGGGAAATGACAGTGTATTTTGAATCTCAGGAAAGACAGTGGGGATTAACTGTGCCAGGAAGACAATTCTTTTGTAGCTGGAAGAGTGCTGACCTGATTTAATAGCCCACTAAGCTGGCAGAAAACCAATCCCAGGAAAAAGAAAGAAAGAAAAGTAGTAATTTTCTGCCACATTCATGAGCTGAATCTGCTCAGCACTGAGTACTGGAGATGGCACTGGGGTTGGGAGGACAAGAGGAGCACAGAGCTGGAAGCAAGAAAAAGGCATCAGGACTGCCCCTTCTGGCACCAGCCAGATGCAAGCAGAGCTCAGCTGTCTTCACCAAACCGCATCTTCAATCCACATTACTACACAGGTGGGCAGCAGGAAAAAGCTTCCTCTCCTGTTCTCCAGATTGTCCAGACTATGTGCACAAAGGCATGAGACAAGTTTGGTGCCGGCTCTTCCTTTCCAAAAATGAAAATAAAGGGAGACAAAAATGTCTGTTTGGATTAGTTACTGCAGCCAGAGATACTTGCATGTTTGCATTTCCCCTGTATGAGTTTGTTGTACAGACTCATGCCACACTCCAGAAATGAACCTAACCTCTTACTCGCTTTTGAGAGACTCCTGTCTCTAGGAAACAGTATGAAGAAAATGACAATGCTACTGTTCACACTCACTGTAGCAAAATTAGCCCCCTTTGAAACAAAACACTTGAGAGTCACTTGCAGCGAATTTAAAGACCTTGCCTGTGTTGCTTTCACTTCTCTTTAAACTTTAATTGATTACAGCAGAAGTAATCTTTTTAGTTGTTTTGCTGAGTGCAAGGAGAATGTTTTCTGCAAGAAGGCAAACATGGATGTGACACTTAAGATGATTACAAGGAAAAGCACTCTCTTAAGCCTTAATAAACTTTATGAAAGCAAAAAGCTATAGTGTTCCAGAGCTCTCAGCCCTCCAGGTTCACTGCAGGATACGCCGGCACGGGCAGTATTAAAATCAAACCACACAGTGTCTACGGTTTAGTCTGCACCAAGGAAATTCAGGACATAAGGACACCAAAGGGCATTACAAAGTGGTGCCACATAAACACATCAACTTTTGCATTTCAGAGCATTTTTTCAAAAGCCTTTCAAGGAAAGAGACTCTTTGTAATCATGCCATACCTGTTTCTGAACAGAAGCACTGGGAGAAGCTCAGCTAAAGGTGTCTGTATTCACCTAGCAAAATGGGTGCTGATTATTATTAAGCTGTTTCAGAGAGTTGTGGAAGCTGGTGCAGACATCCAGGAGAAGGGCAGGCACCAGCTGCAGGGGAGAGCAATTCCAGCGCTAGGGATGGAGTCCCACATCTTTCAACTGAAGGCTGGGATGCAGAAAAAAACTGAGGGAAACAGTTGCTATCACAGCGGGTTCCAACACCTGAAATAATTTTATTTCCAAGCAAATATTTTCCTAGCTCTACCTGTTATGGAACATGCTATACAGAATAATGTAAAATTATTTTATGGATCTTTAATACAGGAACAGGCACTTCTGTAACGACGTGTCATTGTGGGATACCTGTGTGGAAACCAGTTAAAAAGATCTGCCCAGTGAGCTGATTTGAAAAGCAGTGTTATGGTATATACAGAAAAAATTAATTTCTACAGTGCCATTACATATATGTCACAGTATTTCTTTACCTGGGTATAAAATGTTCTCTCAGGCATCTTTTCTCCAAAATAACATCAGAGAAATCGCAAAGGTTGAAAGAGCAATGGCTTTTATAGATCTAGAAAAGCTTCTATATGAGAATAAGAAAACAAAGTTTGATAGAAAAAAATTACAAGTGAAATAATATAGGTTTAACTAAACAATGAATAACAAAAAGAAAGTAAATCAAACATCGTTATTTACTTCTTATCATAGAAGAATGAGGTATTGCTTGAACTGAAAGCAGCAAATTTAAAATGAATACAAGGAACATAATATTTCACATAGTGTAGGAACATAATGTAATATTAACATAATAAGGAACATAGTATTTCACATTACGACTAACTAACCAATATAACTCACAGCTGTCAGAAGGCAGTGGAGCCAAGGGCTTAGTACAAATAAAATTAGATGCTTAGGGAACGCTCCAAATGCCCACAGGTAAAGAAAAACCAGAACCTTTATGTAAGGGCATAAGCCGGGGACTGCAGCTGCAGAGGTAGGAAAAATTTCACTTATTGCTGCACAGCTACAAGTTGTGAGATTTCTCAACTCTTGGAAAACACATGATGCTGGATTGTATGTCCAGCACTCTGATCCTGCACTGTGTGAGGGGAAGCATCCTCTCTCCACAAGAAAACTCATCATGTTAATGCCTCACTTGCACTGAATTTATTCTTCTTATGCATATCAAAATACTATGGCTCATTGTCTCCAAGCAGAAGTTCATTCCAAACTTTAAATCATTTCATTAAAAAATAAATTACATTAAGAGCTAAGGCTCGATTTTCAATTTTGTTTCGTGCCACGCTCTCAGGTTTTCTTTTTTATGACCACTGTAAAAAGATTTTAAATTATAATATAATTTGACATATATTGTACTGTAAGTTTTAATCAAGTTTCCCAGAGGAAAAGAAAATCTAATAGCACTGTCAATCACTTGACAATCTTGTTTGGGGTATTTTTTTGTTTTTTTCCTAAGCAGTAATATTTAACATCTCTGCTTTTCACATACCCATATTTCATTTATTCCAGATACATTCCAATCTGCATATATCTCATTGAAATATTCACAGTTACCCCTGAGCATTATTTACTACACATCTTTTTTCAGAATGATCAGCATAATTTTGTATGGTCCCATTATGCCTTCATGTACAGCTACACAACATCTAATGGAGCTGAAGTAGGATATTACACCTTCCCTGTGCTTCAAGACATAGCATTTTCTCCTCACACTGTTTTTTATTTCTAAACTCTAATGTGCCTCCTATTTCAAAATCCTCCCTTTTCTGGTGCATCTTTTTTTTTGAGGGGGGGAGGAGGCAGGTACAACCCATTATCTTTTTTTTACATCCCATTTTATTTCACAGCTGTAAGTTAAACCTATTCCTCTTAAGACTGTATTGCCCACACTTCTAAAGGACTGTGCTAAAATTTGGAATAACTAAAAATACTGATGGCATCACAAGGCCATCAGTCCTGGCAGCAAATGCAGCCTTTTTGAATGTATGAATAAATAGCAGGAGTTTAAAGACAAGCGAAAAAGAGCTTCTGTGGACTAATGTTTCTGCAGGGCAGATCCCAATGGCAAAGTTTAAAATAGGGCTAATGGTCACTCAGGAATAATTTCCAACTACCTGAGGTTGCATGGAACTGTAGTCTAGAGGTAGCCAGCATTTTCCTTGCAAGAGGGTCACACTTCCTGGCATAAATAGCTCTCATAAACCAAACACAATCCATGCGGGTAAGCTGTCCCTGTCTGTTTCTACTACTAGCACTGTATTCATGCAACAGCAAGTCTCAAAGTGTTCTGGAAGTTATTAAGGGCAGAAAGATATAACTACGCTAACCTCAAAAGCCAACATCCGAAGTGTTATGTGAAAATGAAGCAGCAAGAAGTTGTGCTAGACATATGTTAGTATTTCCTCACTTTGTTTGAAATTCGGATCTTTCCTTATTAGTAGTAATAAATATACTGTCATTTAAAGCATGGATTATCTAGTTAACATTTCACTAATTATCTTGAAGTACAACACAAATACTGTGATTGGTAGGCCACCAAAGTTTCCAGTACTGAAAATGCCGGAAGTCTCAAAACTAAATTACAAAATACAGGTTCAGTTCTTAATACATTCATTTCTGGGAGCAATAATACATTATGCTTTACTAGAGCAGTAGCAGATTATTCAGCATTCCCCATTACATATACTATATTTTCAAGTGCTGCCATTTTTCAGCCTGGGTATTTATGCCAAACTGAGGGGAGGGTTATGTTTCTTTTATTTCAGGCAAAATGGTTCACTGGTTTCTAAGAGCAAAGCTAGCAAAAAACCACAATGGGGAAAGCTCTGTTGCTGCACGCTTTGAGGCAAGAACTTGAAATCTTGCTCATAGTGCCCTCTGTGTCAACGATGTGGCTTTAACCCCATTCAAATCCATTTGAGCTGGGCTTGTACAATGTTGTAAATGTTTGAAAACCTGCCAATTGCACAGGCTTAGGGAAGACGTGTCAGGGCGAACGCTAGGCCTCTCTGAAGATGCCACCCTCCCTGTACCGCTGCTGGAGTCACAGCGGCATGGGTGGCCCCATGACCCTCTCTAGGAGCTGCTGCCAGTTTACAGGGGATGTTCCCTCCATCCTGGCTGCTCATTCCCACCTCACCCATGTTGCACTGATATAGCCGCACGGTAAACTGGATCTACTCATCTGGGTTAAAAAAATCCCAGGCAAAACAGGGTGGAGGAAAGGAGGAAAATGCCCTTCGTCCAGAGCAGCTCGCTGATCCAGTTTACTACGGAGGGGCAGCAATGAGCTGAAAACATGGGAAAGGAAAACTCCTTAAGCCGGTATTGCTGCAAAGATAGCACACACAGAGCTGCAGGCTCAGCTCCTGCTGCAGGCTCAGCTCCCACCTGTGAGGACTCGAAAGGACTTTCATTTTGGTGGCTGCTCTTAGTCTCGCTGACTGGGGCAAGACTGGGAACTGAGACATGGAAGGAAATGAGGACTGAAGTTTCACTAAGATTTTTTTTTGGCTTGCCACCCATTTACGCAATCCCTCATCACCAGCTTCCTACTAGCCCTTCAGTTGCATCAGTCCAAATCTGTGTGGTGGCCCTGTCTGAGAGAAGAAGAGCCTTTTATTGGTGCTGGGTTATCTCTAACCAAGACTGGTTTCCCAGTATAGCTCCCAACGTGGCTGCAGGGGCATCTGTGGTGGCCCTGTCTGAGAGAAGAAGAGCCTTTTATTGGTGCTGGGTTACTTCTAACGAAGACTGGTTTCCCAGTATAGCTCCCAACATGGCTGCAGGGGCATCTGTGCTGGCACAGGAGAGGAGGGGTGGGGACAAAGAGGAGGAGAGAGGGCAGCGGCTTATTTAATCAGGCACTGTCCAAAAGAAACAATCACAAAACTATGTCTTTTGTACTGTTTAGTACAAAAAGTACTATTTAACAGAAACGGAGTTTTTCTATGCCAATGAAACAGAGAAAGAAGCCAGCACACTGGGGAAGGAAATGAGTAAATTGGGACAGGGAATCTTGTACATCTGGAAGTGGACAAGTGAAAGAAGACAAAGCACATGATCATCTCCCTTTCAGCAGGGGCAAGCTATTTATGTTGGCCCAGCTGCCCCAGAAATGATGGGCTAGGACTGAGAGCAGGAGGAAGTGGGGAATATGGTCAGAAGGGCCAGAGAAGGACACTTGGAGAGGGAGATTCAGATATGTTGGGCAAAGAGCAGAAGGATGGAGAGGGGCATTATACTGGCAGAGAAATTAAAGCTTGGAAAGAGGGTCTAGCCCAAGGATGAGACAAGCCAGGGAAATTATCATTTTGGAGGGAACAGAGAAGATGCTGTCCTAAATTTTACGAAGGCAAACTTCCAGCTCTTCAAGGA
>VYZW01044698.1:3178-22281 GCA_013401315.1 Balaeniceps rex | reverse complement strand
AGCTAAAGCACAATAGCTCAGTAAGAAGATTTAGAGGCTACCATGTAGTCTTATGGAAAATTCTTATGCTCTTGAAAAACTTAGGTTTGATTTCTATACTTCCCTGAGGTCAGTAACCATAGCTAAAATGGTAGCAAGTCTCTAGCTCTAAATGCCCAAAAAGGAGAAGGGGTCAATTCTTTGAGTTTCGGCTTTCTTCTTTCAAAGACTAGAGCTATGAGAGGAAGAAAAAAAAAACCACAGGAGCTGTTTACAACATTGAGATGCATCACACACTGTTAGATCAATGGACTGTAATGGTAGGAATCTTTTATATGGAAGCCAGCAATAGCCCTGCTAGGACAAGTTACTGATGCAGCAGCACTGGAGTATTTATTCTTTTATGTGCTTCACCAGGGAAGTCCTAAGTGTCCTGAAAGCAAAGGGCAATCAATAACTCATCAGACATAATGTAAAATGGAACTAATGTTCAATCAATTAGGTACCATAACCATTCCATGAAAGTACCAATTAGAAATAAAAATAGTTTAAGTAATTAAGCAACCTTTTAAAAGCACTTGAGGTTGGGAAGTATTCTGTTTTCACAAGTGGCATATTCTAACAAGAAACACTTGTCAATAGCTGCCAGAGATGCACGGCTTCAGATGTTAAACTGGGTTATTTCCACAAATAGTACCTTAGTATAACAAACCTGGCATACTGAGTTCCTTTAGATATCACAGTGAAAAATTTGTCATCTTCATTTAAATACATTTCTGGGGTTCCTGAAGCTGTTTTTCACATACCTACATGTATGAGAAACACAATGAAGATAGAAGGTATAGTAAGATCTATTTCATAAAAACAAAAATTCTTATTTTATGTCTTAGGTTCAATTTGCTATCTGCTTCACCTCTGCAATACCTATGAGAATCAATTAAAGTGTTTTGGGCACAGCTGAGGGAGGTCTTTGTCCTTTTTATTATTATTAATTTATTTTTTACATCACAGCTGAGGGATTTTACATTTAGAACTTCAACTCATTTTTGTTTTCTTTCCACTTTTTCATTTAAGGAAAGATCTCCCAGAATCTCTAGGGAACAGAAAATAGAATTTAACCACTTTGTTTACTTTGCTTCTTGGATAATTTGTGGCCAAATGCTGTTTTCATTTTCATGACCTAAGTGTGGGTTACACAAAGATTTTTATTGCTTTTGTGTAATAATGAAAAAATACTACCGTTATCAAAAAAGTAAGATCTGCGGGTGAAACGTGTAATTTACTGAAAGGTTATTAGAGCTGGTTGAAAATATTCTGTCCAAATGTGCAGCAGAAAAATGAGTATTCAAAGTCGGGGGGTTTCGGATTTTTGTTTTGTTTTTCTAATAATAACTCTCTGTGGATAGCTTTGATTTTTTTTTTAATCAAAAAAGCACAATGATAAACCTGAATATTTTGCTTTTACATTAAAATGCTTTCATTTGGTTGAGCTGTCACAAAGACCTAGGACAGCTGTGATGTGGTTGCCTTGTCTCCCTCATTTCTTATGACACAAATTACTTACTGAATATTTGGAAAAAAATATCCTCCCTGTTTCAGAAATATCAGTTACTGTCCTCTGGTGTGAGTAGTTGGGCTAGTGACTGAGCAGATCATGTGAATTCCAGATCCCATGATCTGAGAAACGGAGGTTTTGCTGTTTAAAAAGGGAAATCACATGGTGAAACGCAGCTCTTTGGTAGTGTTGCAAACAGCAAGAACTAGACTGCATCTGCTTAGGCCAGCCAAGTCCACAATGAATGGAAGGTTTCTATTCATTAAAAATGGAAATTGCAAGATAATATCTGAATTCATGATTTACTACAGCTACACTAACATTAATTATGTTTCTGTGTACAAGAATTACAGTAAATACCCTATTTACCAAATAGAGCTTCTTTAAGCATGGAGAAGACTGAGGGGACACATCTCATCCCTGTTAGAGAGCGCTATTTGAATTCTGCAATGTTGTTAAACCATTGTGGGCAATGTCTCTCTCACATAAAGGAAGAATGAAAATTAAACTCCAGTTCAGCAATTCAGGAGCACCTCAAAGAGTTATGTCAGACAGGGAGAGAACTGGATCCCAGTCTGTAATTATCAGAGAGGAAATGGAAGGGCAGTAATAATCACTTTTGGATTTTCTCTTTCTGACTGAACACCTATCTTGTCCATGTGGAAGCAAACCCAGAGCAGACTGGGAGTGTCCTATGCCTTGGAATAGCCAGCTGCTTAGAGGCTGTTGCTGGGAGGTGAGTGATAGGGATCTATATATCCCTAGACCAATCGGGGCATCAGACTAAGATCTTCAACTTGTTCGATGAACGCTTTACTAGATAAGATGTCAAGACAAACTTTGGTTCCTGTCGACATATGTGTAGGTGCTTCATATCTCCCTTTCTGAGGTGTCTTTTTCCTGATGGACTACATAAGAAGCCTATATCCTATAACATTAGAAGGCTTGGATAGCCTTCTAAAAGGTCTGCTGTTTCTCAGCCAGAAAATACATTTTTGTGTGTTATGCAGTAAGGAAGATTGAATAACTGCAATGATCTTAAAAGGTACTTAAAATCTTGTATTGAAGAGGGTTTAGGGTTTTTCACAGGGACTATCAAAAGAGAAGCCTCCTTAGACGTATTTATTACTGCAGAGAAAAAGGAGGTGTCAAATAGTCAGGGAGTTCTGATAGCTGTGTTTTATTTTTGGAATGCATCAGAAGTATTATTTCTACTTCTTTTTTTCCCTAGGCTTAAAGAAAATTTGTTGCCCAGTGAAACTTCCTTTCCTGAACACTGCGTATCCCAGAATATAGATTTGGATTATATTTATGTAAAAGGGGCAAGGTATGATGCGTGGGCATATGGCTACTGTTCCATATATAGAATATTACCCTCAGCAGTGTTAACATTCCAGCTGCAGAGATCACTCATGCATATGCATAGTCCTCCAGGAACAGAAAAGCTAGGATTATTGTGTGTCTGAAGTCTTAATTAACAGATTTCAGAAGGGCGAATGGTAGGTAAAACTTATTACAAGCACCACTTTAGTAGTATATCTGTGAAAAGGTAGGTTATGCAGGAGGTAGACTGTATAATTACAGTGGTCTAAAAACTTATGAAAGATGTTATCCAGTACCTATTGGGTAGAGATACATGACATATATTTTTTGAGCAAGATGAATACAGAGCTGCACTGGACTTCAACCTTCCTGGAAGCAGAATTTGGACCTTCTTTTCTTCTTCTGATCCACTTAATGAATGGAGTCAACAGCAGAAAATGTGAGCTTTTTTAACAGGTGAAGTGCAGGAAGACATTTAATGAGATTAAAGCTCAGAAAATGTTAAACTTATGAAAGGAAATAGGCTCCATATAATTTTTTTCATCGCTTCTTGAATGCATTTCAGATATAGGTATATGTCCAAGCTACTGTACCAAACTAACCAACAGACATATTTGTCATTTGTTTTGCAGCAACTGCTAACTGCAATAACTACTCAAGTGCTTGCAAACTCCTCACTGGAAGATTATCTTGCCAAACTTGTCAAATTTCTACAGATTTATATCACAGAAATTCAGCGTTGGCAAGTCCATTCCAGCTATTATTGGGGAGGTCTGTGACGCTACTCTGCTCCATTCCTTTTGATCGCAAGTCATAATGGGCATCCTCCCTTCCAACTAGAAGAAGAGCAGCATTAACAGAGTCCATATTACTAGTTGTGATTTATTGCCAGGCAGAGAAATGTGGCTGCCGGATGGGCTATTGGAAGGACTAATAGAATTCACCTCTCAGCTACCAGTTGTTGTCAGCCAAAAAGGGCCAGTTGTTGTGTCCTGAAGGTCGTTATCTCACTGCTGACAAGACTGGTGTTGTAGTCTTATCTATTTGACATCCTTTTGTGCAGACGATGTGTCTGTGGCGATAAGAAGCCCGCAGCTGTGTGGACGTGCTGGATGTTTCATTGCTGTTTTCTCCCTATGGAACTCTTGAATTGGAGGCCCGAATTCTCCTCTTCTACTTTTTGGTAGCTATTGATTTTCTCTTTCTCTTACCTCTCTCCTTTACCCAATGATCAAAAGTGTGATTTTGTAAAGAAAGTCCTGCCAAGAACCTTTCTGAACATCTAATCCTGGAGGCAAGAGCACTTGCCCAGTATATTTCTTACTCATTGGTCACATTTATCACTTGACTCCTACTTCAGTGTTATGTGCAGATAATCAAGGGCATAGGAATTTGACACGAGGGTAAGATAGTGTATGTGGGATGGACCATGCCTGCAGATCACTATGGGATATATATTTACAGATTCAGGGTCATCCAAGGTGCACATGAGTGTGTTCTGTTATATGCTGGAAGGTTTCCCCACCACTTCAAGGTTTTCCACTTTAAGGTTGCACTTGAAGAGTTTCCTGCCTGCATTGCAGCCATATCTCCCTTTGGACAGTGCAGACTCCCATGGAACTGTCCTGAAGAGCATTGTCAGGGACACTGCAATAAAATACTCTTCTGAGTACACAGCTTATGTGTCTTTCACCAGGTATTTTTGCACCTGACTGTACAATGGAATTCAGTTTTTTAGCAAAGGGGTCTGAAATATTTCTCACCTTTTAAACATTTTTCCTGTTCTTTCTCTGGTATGTTATTAGAAATCTCTACTTAGTGTTGTGCTGTTTGTTGTGGAATGTTATTAGAATTCCCTACTTAGTGATGTGCTGTTCCTTGTTTTGTCTTATTTTAATGAAATCATATTCCACATATGGTACTACACAGTTGATTGCTACATTTATCTAGGCTTCAGTTTTGGAGTGGCCTGTAGATGCACCCAGGAGTTCCAAGTATCATGTATTTATGAAAGTATTAGGTCAAGACAAATTGTTTTGAAATGCTATACAAATAATGATCCCGAAAACTATATTTCACTGGGTTTATCTGTGCATGTGACAACTGTGCTAAAATAGTCTGAGAGTGCTCCTCTGAGTGAAGTTACTGCTCTCAACACTCCTGACAAACAAAACAATTTCTTTCTTTAGTAGCACATACTCCTGTTTTATTGTGTCTCATTCTTGGCGGCAGGAATGGGTTTTGAGGGCATGACACTTCAATGAGATCCTGTAGCACATATGACATTGTGACAAATGGCTACACTGCAGCAAAGAATATGACAGAGACTGTGGCACTGTTCTATGGCCAGCACTGCTTAAAAAAAAAACAAACTAAAAAAAATCAAAAAACCTTTCACTGGAAACAAACAGTAGTATAGTCTTTAGAAAGAGAACTAGAAATCTTCAGGGGGGCTCTCAATTCTTGAAAGTTACATGAAACCTTTTTCACACCACCCTGCTTCTTCCCACCCCAAGAGGAAATCTCATTCTCTGTATGAAACATGCTTCTTTATGTTGGTACACTTGATTTTAGGTTGCAGATTATAAATGTAATGAAGAGGAGCGTTACTGATGAAGTTAGAAAACAAGAGTCTATGCTGACATTTGTGGAACATCATTGCCAATAGGCATATGTAAAGATTTACTGTTTATAGCAGTGGTAAGCTATGATGCTGTGCCTCTGACTCATGGGAGCTATATATTTTGTTCTTTAATGCTCATTAGTGTTGTAGGAGGCTCAGATTTTAAAAGGGTTTGCCTAGGTAGGTTGTCAGTTGGTGATGAACATAACTGATGAAGTGAATCTTTCTGACAGCTCACAATCATAATTATTTTCAGAATATCAACAGAAGAGCTGTAATGCATGGTTTATAGCATTTAGCTGGTGTTTTGTGCAATGGTGGGCTTTGTTTTGCAGCTATATCTACCACACCAAAGCAGTTTTCTATACTCTCACCTTCTGTGGCATTCTCCATCTGAAATCTGTTCATATGACATACTCCCAAAGCTGTGGGATTCACTAAGATTGCATGGATGTAGCTAAAATCTACAATTTGGTGACAACATTTTTAGTTATGAATTTCATAGCTATAGCATCTCTCTATAGAAACCAAAAGTTTAATTACACAAAAGCAATGCTAATTAGGGAGGGAAGTACTAGGACGTTAGATTAAATAAATCTAACAGGGAAAAGTTATTCAGTGTGCTGGCTACTGACAAATGCTCATGAAGACTTCCATTTTCACTTGGTGATCTGTGATGGGATGCACCTCCTGCTCTTGGAGCCACGGCTCTGTGTTGGCTCATGTCTGAGCCTCGCACAGGGGCAGCAGCCAGAGCCCTGCTCCGCACTCATGGTACTTGTCCCTTGCGGATTTTTCCTGGGGTAAGAGGTCATCATCTGCTGTCAGCTGTGAGCCCTGCAAACACAGCTCTGTGCATGAAGACCTCTTTCAACATCTGGAGATCAGCAGTCTTGTGGGCCAATCTCGTAGCTCCTCGAACTCGTGTAGTACTTGGGCATGGACAGCCAGCTCCTACGTCAGACATTGGGAGAGCTTGAGCAGGCTGGCCATGCAGGAGGCTGGAGATAACACCATCTCCTCAGGCACCCTCTTCTTGCTGGAGAGGAGGTGGTTGAGGCATTTCTCCTCCAGGCAGCAGCACAGCTGCCTCAGGCTATCATCCAGCAGCAGCAGGAAATTACTCCTGTGCCAGCTTGAGAATGTATGGTCATCAGGAGTTACTCAAAGCCTTCTTTGCTTTAGTCTTTACTAGCAAGACTGGCCTTCAGGAATCCCAAGCCTCAGAGAACAAGAGGTAAATCTAGAACAAAAAAGTTGTACCATTGGTGGAAGAAGTTCAGGTCAGGGAATATGTAAACAAACTGGACATACATAAATCTGTGGGCCCTGATGGGTTGCCCCCGAGAGTGCTGAGGGAGCTGGCTGATGTCATTGCGAGGCCACTCTCAATAATCTTTGATTGATCATGGCGACTGGGAGAAGTGGTAGAAAGCAAATGCCACTCCTATCTTCAGGAAGGACAAGAAGGAGGATCCAGGGAACTACAGGCCAGTCAGTCTCACCTCAGTTCCTGGGAGCAACTAATCCTGAAAAACATTTCCGGGCACATGAACAACAAGAAAGGCATCAGGAGTAGTCAGCATGGATTCACCAAGGGAAAGTCATGCTTGACAAACTTAAACTTCTATGATGAAATGACTGGTTTGGTAAACAAGGGGAGAGCAATGGATATTGCCTGCCTAGACTTCAGTAAGATTTTCAACACTGTCTCCCATACAAACCTCATAAAGAGGCTGAAGAAGTATGGGCTGCATGAGCAGACAGTGAGGTGGACTGAAAACTGTCTGAATGGCTGAGCCCAGATGGTGGTGATCAGTGGCACGAAGTCTAGTTAGAGGCCAGTAACTAGTGGTTACCCCAGGAGTCAGTACTGGGTCCACTCCTGTTTAACATCTTCATTAACAATGCTGACGACGGGGCAGAGTATACGCTCAGCAATTTTGCTGATGACACAAAACTGGCAAGAGTGGCTGATAGACCAGAGTGTTGTGCTGCCATCCAGAGGCACCTAAACAGGCTGCAGAAATGGGCTGATGGGAACGTCACAAATTTCAAGACGGGAAAACGCAAAGTCCTGCAGCTGGAGAGGAACAACCCCAGGCACCAAGCACCAGGAGAGAAACAACCACCAGGCACACAGGCTGGGTGCTGACCAGCTGGAAAGCAGCTTTGCAAGAAAAGGACCTGAAGGGAAATTCTAAAGAAGATAGAGGCAGTCTCTTTCAGTGGTGCTAAGTGACAAGACAGGAGGCAAAGCACAAAAACTGAAACACAGGAAGTTCTGTCTGAACATTAGGAAACATTTTTTCTGTGAGGGTGACTGAGCACTGGCACATGTTCCACAGAGAGGTTCTGGAGTCTCCATCCTTGGAGGTATTCAAAAGCCATCTGGACATGGTCCTGGGCAGTCAGCTCTAGGTGGCTGTGCCTGAGTAGGGCAGTTGGACGAGATGACCTCCAGAGGTCTATTCCAACCTCAACCAGTCTGTGATTCTATGAAGTTGCCTGTTGGAGCCTCTACAGGGAAGCTAATGAAGGAAGCAAGGTGACTCATCCTTTTGATTTACTACTTGTGGCTTATATGCACAAAGTTATCTTTCTTGAGGTAGCTCTATGCAATTTTTTTTTCCTTTTTGTATCTCACTGAATTAACATTTAGGCTCAGAGGTACTTGGGCTATGTACACAGACACAGATGGCTCATGAAGCATAAAAAAGGCAGCTATAAAGAAGAAACTTTGTCTCTTTGTCTTCAGAAGTGATTTTTTTCCTGCAATTTGTTTGCTGAAACACCTAGATATTTCTAGATTGTATCTGCTGTCCCCAAAATATGCTAGAAAATGGCATTTTTTGTTTGGAACTTGATGCAGTTTCTTGAATACTAAAAAATCTGTTCTTTCTTTACCTCCACCAGCCCTTGCTGATATAGAAGTGATGCCCACAAAAATAGAAGTGCTTGTTTCCTTGAGTGTAGTTTGTACTCCTAGTCTTGAAGTTCCAGACCAAAGGAATGCATTTATTGCCTTTTGCTCCATTTTATATATTAATTACATACTACTATATATTATATATTGAACATGCAGTATTCACTTGATAGAATACAGAAGATCTTTAACAAATGCTACAAAGATGAAATCTGTCCACTGTACTTGAGTACAGGAACATCATAACAATTCTCAAGGAATTTCTAGTTAGGATGATTTCTCAAGTTTTCTATGAGGAAATATCAAAACACTTAGTGGCTGCTTCACATTCAGGAAAAACATGTAATTTCTGGCTTTCTGTAAAATATAGTATGGAGTGCACATTATTGCTCTGTGTCAAGTTTTCCCCTCCATTTTCAAACCACCACATTCATCTGTCTTTTGCTTTTAATTTCTCAATATTTTCTACTGTTTAAAAAATGCTCACACATGTGACAATGCTCTTACTGGACTGATATTATTTCCCATCTGGAAATAACATGTAAATTATTGTTTGTTTATATGAACTAGAAAAGAAAACCAATAATTTCTTGCTTTCCTTCAACAGTGATAAAGTCCAAAACTATTTTTGGACAGATGAAGACCCCTTGGTAGTGGAACTCCAATAAAAACAGAGGTCAGTTCTAGGTTAGCTGAACTCTTGCAGAACCCACCCTCTGTGCTACCCCTCTAGTTTTAATCAGTCCCAGCAACTTGTGATGTGTCCACTTGTCCTGGATTCATGGACATCTTGCAAACCAGCAATGACTGCTCAGCACACAAAATCTGTTCTTCAGGAATTGTGACCAGCTTATGAATACAGTAACCCAGAACAGCCTATTCAAAACAAAACTGCCATATTTTCAAAATGACGAGAACAAAGCATGACAAAAAGAGGATGCATTGTCATAAAAAAATCACCCTCCAACTGTCAACAGAGGTACTCTTACTTAAAAGCAAAATAGGCCACAGAGCAAGTACAAGAGTCTACGAAAAAGCTGGATATATAATGGACACAGAATATTATAGACAGTTTGCAGACCCATCACAATAATTTCATTAATTCTAGTCTGCTGGGTTTTGCATTGATTCACAGGCTTGGCATATGACTTTTAGGACTCAATACAGTTTGGTATTAAAGCAATAACAGTGCACACTGTTGACTTGAAAGGTATTTCAGTAGGGATAGCAGATACCTGAGAGCAGATTCTTAGGTGGCATAATTTCTTGTGCCTTTAATGCATTTTAGCTCTACTGATTTACGTCTGCTGAGAATCTAGTCTATGGGAATTCCTTGATGCTCAGTGCTATCATTCTGACACCTGCCAAAATGTCAATGGGAGAATGTACCATAAAAATATCATTCCTTGATAGAAATGAATGTAACTTTAAGATCAGTCATTTGTGTCAGCCAGATTCTGTTCTTATCTTAATAGAACTTTTAAATATCTCTTTCACCACCAGGATAAATGGCTGAACATTAACTACTGCAAATGGATGCAGAACTGTAAAACTTCAGTATAATAATTTAATTTCTTTCTTAATTTACCATTAGGATAGAACCAATTTTCTATTGCAGAAGACTGTGTTGGCAGTTGGGTGTTATATATTTAACATGTAAAAGTAAAATCTGTGTTCCTGAGAATGCAGTGTTATGATGACTTTTATCATCATTTTAAAAATACCTCACAAAGGGAAGTAATTCATTATTATCCTTATTTTATAGCTCAAGAATGGGATGTTTAGAAAGGTGAAGTGACTTTTTCAAGGAAGTCAGTAATGGGAAATAAAATATTGTTCAGACACAATGATATTTTATAATACATGTCATTTTATAAAACGACAAAATTCCATTGCCTTCAGGGAGGCCAAAATTTCCTTTGGAGTCTTAGATATAAGCCACCTGCCTAGTTCAGCTCCTTATTCACAAGGAAAGCTATTCTCAATCTTTTTGCCTAGCATGGAGCACACCTTTTAATAATAATTCCATAACTTCCCTGGGACTCCAACCATTAAAAAACAGGATTAGAATTTGAGTTCATCTTGTCAGCTGTAAGAATAGAAGACTTACAGACCACATAACCTCAGGGCGCCATAATCAACCACTGGCTCATGGACAGCTGTTTGAGAGAGACCATGCTGAAATTACTACTTTGCAGTAGCTTAATAACCTGTGTTTTAGGTATCCTTAAGGATTTCTAAGCAGTTCTTGACCTTTGTTCATGAATCTTTTTTTTTTTCCTGGTAAAGTGGTTGTTGACTGTGCCACATGGGTCATTTCTGTGTACACTCTAACCTGCAAGCATCCAGAGTCACGTAAGGATGTATAAATGTGGAGCTGTAAACAGTCCTAAACTCCAGGAACTATACAAGATGAGACCTAGAAATGGTGATACAGTGTAGTCAGTATGACTGACAGTGAAAGCAATGTACTAAGGCCAACCCCTGCAAAATCTTCACAGAATGAGGAAGGGTTTAATGGAAAATATGGGGAAACTTTGGAGGCATATATTTAAAGGACTTCCCCCAAGTATTGCAGACAGCACAAAAGGGCATGCAAATGTAACCAGTGAAAGATGGCAAATGACTTGCTTGGAAATTATTAATGTTAGCTGCTTGTTGTGGCAGTGGTTCTGAATAGTTCTTCAACCTGGTACTTGTAAAACAATGTTAGCTTACTTTCTGCAGATTGATTATCTCTTACAACGTGCTTTTACTTATCTGAGTAGTATCTGACTCTCTGAACAGCTCCAATGGCTTCCATAATAGTGTCTGTTCAGGAGGATTTTATTCTGAGTATCTGAGTGTGGAGTTTCACAATGTTAGGTTTTTTCCCTCAGTAGAATTGTCAATGAGATGGCCTCAATTTAAAAATAAAAAAAGGTTCACTTCTGAAATTGACTCTCTAACAAAAGTAATGATGAAATGGATATAATAAAAATGTGCCATAGCCAGCCACTTTGTTAACAGTATTATTTGTACAGTAGAACGACACAATTAGTGAAGAAAGTCACACATCTGGCCATAACCAGTCAGTGTATACTGGTTGCACAGTGGTACCCACTGATTACCTGCAACTGCTTCTCTCAAAAGATGGAAGATTTGGCCACTGAAGGGAAATCTTCTAGTTCCAGGCCAGTTATTCCATAGCATGATAATTTTTTTTTTTTTTTTTGGTAAGTGATGTGGTTTTTTCAGGAACGTGGGAATGTACACTTTGGGCCCTCTTTGGACCTACCTTCTTACCTTCCTCTTTCCTTGCTACTTCCTTTTTCCTTTTCATTGAGGCTTCTACTGCTTCCCTTTCATTCATTCCATTGTGGATTTGTCTACTAGGTTTAGCATCATGCAGCTAAACCCAAATCAATAAACCCAGCAGGAACTAGCTGAGTAAACCTGGTGTAACTCTGACATTCCTGTTTCATCCTCCCTTGTATTCTGCATTTCAGGAGTGCTGAGCTAGAACCATTAGTCTGTTTTGCACCAAACCTGAACGTGAGCTTGTTCAGGGGCTCCATGTCGTACCTTGTCCATCGTATCTTAAACTATGTTTTATTCCTTGGGGGATAGGGGGGAGAAAAAGAAAAAAGACAAGAATCGGAGTAAATTTTTTTGCAAGTTACAGATGAAAGTCTGTATGAGGTATGGGGATCACATCCACAGATGTATAAATCCATATAGCTCTTTTGCTGATCCATACAGAATTTTACTCAGTATTGCTTACAAACTCATTTATTGTCTCTGCCTCCTGGATTCTTTTTAGAGCTACAGATAACATAAAAGTTTTTTAAGCTCTTCTGTCCCTGCACACCTTCAACCTTTATAAGTAAGGTGTTTCTCAGCAGGAATAAGGGAGGCATACACGGAGAATTTCATTATAAGTAAATTTTAGGTGTGTGTTTATACTCAGGTTATTTAGAAAGTTATAATTATCTTTTTGTTGTTGTTGTTAATTGAAGAAAACTGATACCAGATCAGTTAGACATATTTCTTAAGTGAGTTGCTTTTTATAGTACTATAGTTTATATACTACTTGCACTCTGTGTGTAAGTAGTTTATACACTACTTGCACACACTACACTTGCTAATTTTTTTTTCTTTAAAAATGTACTGTGAAGTTTCAGACGTAGTTATCAGAAAGACAATACAAAAAATCTCTTCCTAATGGCAGTGGATCTTGGTATACTCCAGACATGTTTCTGATTCTATTACTCTATTAAATGTATTTTCTAGTAAGTTAGTTCTGTATACAATGCATCACATAAATCATAGGGGGGGATTTCACTAAAGGTGGAATCAATTTTCAGACTTGACAGTATGTTGATTATATTCTAATAATATAACTTACTGTATTTAATTTGCTTGTGATCAAGTTTGATTTGTTTGAATTCATCTTTTCAGTGTCTTTTTATTACTAAAGGTTGGAAATTTTCTTATTAATAAATTGTTTTCCAGTGATTTGGGGGGAGGGGGGTTGGGCAGGGTTGGTTTTCTTGTTTTTCTAGGGATGGATGGATGAATTCTCTCAATGGCTACGATGTAAATTAAAAATAATTACACTGAGGTCAGTGGGTTATTACATGGAGGGGAAGGGCAGGTTTCACCATGCTATGCCACAGTTAAGAAAACACAATTCTGTTGTTACCAGAAGATGTGTTCCAACATCTTTTCCAAAAGGGAGGCTGTTCAGACTGATTTTAATTTGATCACTATTTCCTTTGGACTTCTTTGACAAATATATATTGATTTACTTTTATTTAATTTCTTCTCTTTTAAATATATAAGCAATATCATGTGAAACCTATTTTTCAATCGTTTAGAGTAGTACATTATGTAGTTCAGAATTAAAAAACAAAATCACAAATATTTGAAATAAACTTCACAAACAATCTGATTACAGCATAGTTCCTACCTTTTCCCATAGGACTCTTCATCAGCAGTATTCGTAGAATATGTAAACACTTCACCTTAAGCAGGGAGGAAGCAATAATCCCTGGTCAATTGGTCCACAATCATCATTGCACTATAAACAGCTGGTGGTGAATAACTATCATCCTTAATGAGAATTGTAGCATGCACAAAACACAATGCTTGCTAACTGTTGTGTGTATCCCTTTGTTAAAATATAAAATAACCATTTCCAGTTATAGTGATGTATCTGTGTGTTTATAAACAGTTTCTTTAATTAACAGGGAAAGAAAAATGAAAAAATGAAATGGATTAAAGCTCAGTAAATATTCTGGCAACTCAATTTTAAAGGGAGACATGAAATAATTATTTAAAACATGGGAGGGAATAGCAAATCAGAAATAAAGCAATTATAGCTATGGAAGTGGGAAAATTTGAGAGCGCAAAAATAGCCAATGGTACCTTTAGAGTTGCAAGGAAAGAAGGGGGAAAAGTGAGACAAAATGCTATCTGTAAGAATCAAAATAGTACCTTCTGTTATAGATAGGAAAATAAAATATGATTATAAAATAATTTGATTGTTATTATGACCAAATTATCCAACTAATTGCAAAACATTAGGGGCCCAGTTCACCGAGGATAAGACATGTAGTGCCATTAGAGGTTGTCAGGGCCCTGAGTACCCTAATAGGCTTTTATGGCCCTGACCAGCCTCACCTGGGACACCCACCCACACCTTTACCCATGGGATCATTTCAGCTCAGGCCAGGGCCCTAGTGTTGTTTGACCTACGCTGTCCTTGTCTATATCCCCTCCTGGTTGAACCCTGGCTCTGACTCTTTGTCTGGTGCTCACTGGGCTGTTGATGGGACCTGTTACCGTCAGCACATGGCTCTGCCTGTCTTGCTCAGGTACTGTACCCTGTTGGAGAGGCACCACTTGTGCTTTGGGTCACCCTTGGTTCCTGGCTTGTTCTCCCCTTGTGGAGCAGCCCTGCTCTTGCTGGTCTATGACAGAGATGTCCTAGTTACCTCTTGACCCATGCAGTTTTCTTGGATACGGTATCAGACCTACAGGTAATCTGTGCCTTTTCATAGTAGTAGCTGGAGGCAAGATGGGATAACTGATGGTATCTCAACTAGCACCAGATGCTGGAGTAGAAACAATTGATTTGACCCCTAGTTGTGATGTGTTTCCATAAACTTTTGCTTTGAGATTCGTTACTGTTGTGATTGAATGCTTACTATGTCCCTTAAGGAGAAATTTGGTCTTCATTTGAACATTTCCATTAATAGAGAATTAAGTTCATTATTTTGTGTTTATGGCTTTTTGCAGGTGTCATAGATCCTATTTGAATGTTTCTTCTCTTACAATTGGATATATGTTGGTTTTTTAAATTTATTCAGAACTAACACAGAAGAACACGGCTTTATTTCACTGGAACAGTGGGAGACATTTAAGCAGAAACAAAATGTAGTTAAGGACAAAATTTGCTCCTAATATCAACTACATACTCTGGACTTGCACCACTTTTTTTTTTTTTCTTTTTTTAAACATTTAGTGGTCAAGCTTTTAGTTTTTTTAGTCAGGAGACAACATCTTCAAGAGCAAAATGTTAGGGCATTGGTACGTCTGTTTGATTTTTAGACTGATTCAGAAAAAGTGTCACAAAGGTGTATTTGTGATTCAGTTCTAGTTTGTATGCTTCATGGACGATGAATGTGATAGGTAGGTCTTGGACTCGAGTGCTACCTTTGCTTCATTTGCTGAAATAATTTCTGTAAAGTGGCTAACTCAAGATGGGAGGTAGTTAAGATGATAAGCTTCCCCCCATTGTTACGGTTCTTAGCCTTCTTGATTCACTTAGCTTATTTTAGCTAGGGTATTTATATCCTTCTTGTGGTGACAAATAGGAATTTCTCAAGCAAGTACATGTGAAATTATGTGTACATTTTTTATCACTTTATGGAAAGGGATAAATATCTTGGGAAGAAATCGATATTCCCCTCTTTCTATAATTACTTTACATTTAATAGGTTGCTTTTCTTAGTTGTATGTGGTCCTGATGAGACTCAAGTGAAAATGTTTCTGCTTATTTCTTTCCTGCAGTAAAATCAGCTTCAAATATGCCTTTCTAGTTCAATTTCATTTTCCTAAGAGGGGTTGAAAAAAAAGCATTGGTTCTTATTACTAGTGTCACTTCTTATTACCTCTCCCAGATTTTGTCAGAGCCTCAAACGTAAATCCAACCACTTTGAAGAGTTATTTATTGGCAGGGATTCCTCAGCCATTCTAGGTAACTACTTATTATGCTCATTTGTGGGAAAGACTGTCTTTCTAGCAATCTGTGTTCTCTTGGAGGCAAAGCACATTACTCCTTGACCAAACCTCCCTGAGTTTTTTTTTTTCCTGGAGGAAAAACTATTCATGCTCTCTATAAGGACATTGTACTCACTAGAACAGTGCTATCACTAATCACCTCTTCCCTCCCCTGCCTATCCCTGCAGTCTACAAGGACAGTAATAGTATGGTATTCAAGAATAAAACCATCTATTTTTGAATCTTTTCTAATGTATTGTCTTTTAAATCCCTTGCTTCTGTTACCTTTCTCTATGCTTCCTCCTATTTGTCTACATTTTTAAAGTATGCCTAAAAGATAGACAAGCTGAAGTGTCATGGGAAATAAGGAGAATAAAATAGCAAGCTTGTGCATCTTACACAAGATGAACACTTAATAGGTCACAGAATGACATTTGCTCACTTGTTTTCAAAATTTCATGCCACATGAATGGCATAATCTGTACATCTGAAATGTTTGCTCTCTGCTTGGAGCTAAGTCTTATTATAAACTATTGACAAGGACTGAACTTATAGAGTAGATCTCTGCAGAACCCTGTTTGATGTCAAACCAAGAAGACTTACCAAAGGATTGCCTGTGCATGGTGTTTTGATTAGTTTTTTGGCCTTCTCTTTTTTTTTTTTTTGGTAGCTGTGCACACAACATATAACAGTTTCATCTTCACCGCGTTTTCCTAATGTCTTTGAGAATGTCATGTAGAACAGCTTACAACTTCTTCCCCCTTATCCACTTAGCCTGTCAAAGAGGGAAATTCAATTGGCTTAACACAGTTTGTTTCTTGTCACTTTGTTATTCTTTCAAGGCTTTGGAAATGGATTGTTTAATTTGTTCCAGTATCTTTCTGGATACTGAAATGAGGCTGACAGGTCTATAATTTTCTCGTACTCTTTTTTCCTCCTTTAAAAGTTAAAGTTGAGTTTTGTTTTCTATTGGCCTGTGATACATCATCTATACTCCAAGTCATGGGAAATAATCACTAATGATTTGGAGGTTGCTTTTACTACTACTTCAAATTCTTGAGGAAGCCCTGGTTGCTTAGATACTTCCATCTTATTCAAATATTGCTTAATATCTTCATAAATAGGTGAATGCTGGCTAAAAATAACCATTTGAATTCTATTTTCAGTACTATGAATGACAGGGATATATTATTGAGGAAGCAGAGACTGAGTATTAAAAAGATGTAGGGAGGAAATTATTTAGAATTTAAGGAGTTACTAGCTCAATTAAATCCTAACTCATAAAAGAGTTATAAGCTAAGGTCATATGCAAGAAGTTCTCTACTTTAAAAAAAAAAAACAAAAAAAACAAAAAACCAGACAAACAAACAAAAAAAAATTAGGGTCATCAGTCTGAGCCTTCTTTAAAAGTTGTACATTTGTCTTTAAATTCTTTTATAGTTATTTTAAGTTCAGTGACAGATTTAGTTTTGCCCGCTTAGCTTGCCTCTGTATGGAATCAAGAGCTGGACTCTTACTCGAGAATTATGCAAGCTGTGGATTTTTAGAATCACTTTGCACAATTCAGTCTAGGAAAACATTTAGAGAATATGGTGCCTAATTAACTGAGAATTAAATAACATCTTGCAATTTGTATATAATTTCTTTACAGAATTAATTTCTGTAGACTTTTTCCTATCTTCATAATGATTTTAAATCTAAAAGGATAAGACAGTTAGTTTGAAATTCCAACAAATTAAACGAATTCTGTATTTTATTGATTTCTTTCCAGAAGAGAACAATTTAAAAGCAAGTAAGATTACACTAGGGGAAGCAGTAGCCCCTAGCATATTTGATAGTGTATTTCAGCATTTGAGTTTAAGAGCTTTATATGATTTTACCTAATGCATTATAATCTTAGGGCTTTATCACCTGGTCCAACTACTATCTAAATTTTAAAGCAAAAGGAACAAAACATAAGTTGCAAACACAAAGGAAAATCTTGTACAAAGTTAAAAAACAGAATAAATAAATTAGAGGTCCTACTCAATCTGACATATATTTTAAACACACACTCATGATGATATTCTTAAAGGTCACAGATTATCTCAAACTGCAAGTTACCTTTTAGATAAAAATTTTGATTATAATTAAAGTGATTGTAAATGTGGTTTAAATTGTTCTTTTCTTTGAGAAGTGTCTCTTGCTCTCTCCTCTTTCTTGTTAATTACTATGTGCTAGCAGAAGAGAAGCCTCTGCTACAGCTGCGTAATAGGTGACATATACTAATACACTGTATAGACAACATTAGTGAAACCGCCTTTATCATATATTTACATACACTTTGAAAATATGCTTCACATGGCTACATGCAGGCTTGACTCCCTCTTCTTACAATGGAACTGTTACAGGTCATCTGTAAACTGAACCTTTCAAGGATATTTCTGAGAGGATGCTAATTTAGGCATCTAAAAGAAACCATGAATGCAAAAGGCAGTCACATACTTTCTGCATTTGCCCTAATTGCAGCTAGAAAGCCTATGTCCCACAAAATACATCAAAGCTTTGGGGAAGTAAACTAGGTTTAGAACGTGGAACTCGTGGATTGTATACCATAGACCTATTATTAAGTGATTTTAACATTTCTGTGCATTTCATATCAGTTATTAACGATGAGCCCCACTTTCCAACCTAAAGTGAAAGTTATTAATTATCACAAATGAGGCTTCCCAAGGTTACTTAAGGTAGGGCTGAGACTAGGCTGTGTTAAATTATAAATATTTCATTCTAGTTTTCATTTTTCCAGCACAGAAAGACTGACAAATATTCAGATCTCAAGACTGATTTTTTTTTTAAAGCAATTTTTTTTTTTTTTTAAAAAAAAAAAAGCAAGCTCCAGTCTGAGATAAATTTGCCAGTCTGTACCTGAAACTTATTGTCCTAATTTGAAGCCTAGCTGTTTTGGACCAGATGCTTGATCTAATGTTGGACTATTTCCTATTTTGAGATGGGTGTTTCATGGAATATTTGAAATTGTTCTGATCACATAACTTTTTGAAACAAAAAAGATCTTTTTGTTCCCAGATAATTTTCTAGAGCAATTCTTTTATCTGTATCATCAAAGTAATCTTCCACTACAATAAAATATGAATAAGAAGAACCATTCTGTGCAAACTGACCATATTTACATGTTTTTTCATATGGAATTTTGTACACAGCTTCCATTTCTTTCATCTCTCTATGCTAAGCACTGGGAATTTCAATGCATTTGTACTGATGCACTTGTATTTCATAACTCAAAATGCTTCAGATGTACTAACTTTCATTTTTTGCATAATCATTTAGAAGAAATACAGGGGAGAATAGATAACTTCCTTTCAAAAAAAAAATTAAAAAAAGTGCTTCAGGTACCTTGTGGTAGTGTTTGAAACTGAAAGTAATAGGGTGGGTAA
>VYZW01044697.1:0-14736 GCA_013401315.1 Balaeniceps rex | reverse complement strand
ATGTCAAGAATTATGTTCAAACATTTCTCCATAGCTGTTTAGCTCTCCTTCATGCTTTCCTTTGTGTTACTACCAGTGCTGTTAGCCCAGTTACCTGGCTAGCACAGGTCCCGCTAGAAATTGTAGCTGGCACCTTTTGGCCTCATCCAGTTCATGTGAGCACAGATCCATTCATACGATCATGAGTTTTTCCAGGAAAAAAGTATTAAATATTGATAAGATTTTAAGTGAGTGAGTGATGCTAATGCTTATTTGTTTGCACAGGACACATGGCAATGAACCACCACAAACCAAAGATGACCAAAACCAAGACCCTCAGCATCAAGAATGGTTTACTAAATATTTTTCATTTTAAAGCAAACTATTTCCATACTTCTTAGAATTACTAGACTAGCTCTTCCCATTTTCTTTTAGGGAATGATAATCCAATATATGACTTAGAAAAAAAAAAAAAAAAAATGTAATTTCCAAGTAAATAATTAGGAACAACTGCACTCTCTTACATGTAATTACTATGCAGTTATAGGCATGGATTTCAGAAAAATCCATTTTTTTTAAGAACCTCTGTAAAAAATTAAGAAAAAGCAAAATTCTGGATACTGTTATGTGAAGAGACTTTTTAATCAAGAGACTGTACCACACCACAATTCATTAAATATCCAGCTTGGTCTCTGATACGTCCTGTCAATCTGGCTCCAGCTGAAAAAAGATCTTACTTCTGTAGGTGATTTCTGTAGGTTTATACATTTGCTTCATCAGCTGTTTAAAATAATTTCTGCATATAATAATGGTTTTTTTTAAGTTTTTAATAGGTTGTTAAACTTATTTTAAGCTGTACAGCATGCAGTATACCTCCAAGAATAGCATGTTTATAGCAGGCTGGTTTAGAAATACTTTCTGGTTTGCTTAATAAACTGTTTTGTATAGTCAGCATTGCAATATAATGTTCCTGTTGCACTTCAATACATGTAACAATCAGCCTGATACGTTAGGATAATATGTAAGTATGAACATTAAAACTTGCTTGTAAATCATCCATTTCTATGTTTTGCAAAACAGTGCTGTTATGCTGAAGTGTGAGTCAGACTGATACACCCAAGAGTTCCAGATTTATGGGAACTGTGTACTTGTACATTTTATCTCAATATTGTTCTTATGCCCACCTAAATGCAAAGTGGGCAAATGACTACATTTATCACTAGCTAACTCATTACTGGGAGGAAGGACACCCAGGAAGAAATTAACCCTCAGGTAATTCAACAACAAATGTGAAAGCCAGGGAATTGTGCAACCAGCAGCCTAGTGTTTAAGATAGGACAGTTCATCTTCAACTGCTGTACGATTTGAATCCCCATTTAATTTCAACCAGCAGGGCCCGCTATGTAACAAATTTCAGGTGTGCGAAGCATACCTCCAGCCTAACCTCTTATCAAACGGCCAGCAAGAACTGTACCAAGTGATGCAAGCACTTAGTACAAAACAGTCACTGCGCCTCACCCATGGTAAAAAGGTGGCAGAAGGGGCAGAATGCTTCTATAGGCCAATACTTTCATCCCAGCTGTCTAGTATTTTTTCCAAGATGAACTGCCTGGTTTGGAAGGACACTTTGGCATCAGAATTGGCAAAAAGACACTATTCATACATGCAATCAAGAAGGGGATAAAATAGTGTACAGTAAGTAACACTGAGAAGTGCCTTGGTATCTGTGAGAGGATCAGAAATTTATAGGGCTAGGTTTTTCATTAGTTTTCATCCACTCTGCCCCAAAAACTTTTAAAGCGCACCAGAAAGTTCAATACACAATTACTAATTCTAATTTCCAGGGTTATATTATTCCAATTAGTTAACTCTGTCCCCAGAAAGGTGTCCCTAGAGAGTGGCTTTCCTGGCTATATGGATGAATTAAGCTTGTTGCCTAGTAATATAGAGACAGGACTCCTTTGCTATTTCTACCTCAGAAATCTTTCTTTGGCTACATTTAGATTACTAAATAGCACACCCCAGTAGAAGCTAATTCTGTAGACTGGACAGTGGTGATGACCCAAAATCCACAATGAGTGGTCTTTTTTTTGAGGGTAGGTATTTTGGACCATCTCTACACTAGCCTGACAGAACACCAGTAACATCAGACCTGCATTACATACCCCACCCGGGTGCATTCTGCAGTTTCATTTCATCCTATAAGAATCAGATTTGTATATTGTGAGACCTCTTCATGAGGTGAGCAAAAGTACAGTGGAAATGGACAATTCCCTTCAAAAAAAGTACTCTTGATCTGACCTAGACACAGACAATTCTAAGGGTGCTTCTACAGTGGTACTTAAGGACAATTATTGGATCATAAAACATTTAAATCTTCCAGTAAAACCACACAGTAATCTTCGCAAGTATTTTCATCATACCAGCAAAGATCTAGTTAGGGGAAAGCTAGGGCCACCCCTTCTAGAAGGAACAGAATGCATTCTGGAAAACACACTTCTACCAGAAAGCATCCTGAATAGCAACTCTGCATATTTTCCATTGAAGTATAAAACCAACCCATATTTTTGCAAAAAAAAAAAAAAAAAAAAAAAAAAAAAAAAGGATAGTTTATTTCAGTTAATTGTCTTAACTATTTATATTTGTAGTACAAATTACATTATACAAAAAGCATATGAAGTAAAACTAACACCACTGCTTTGCATTGTTGAAAGTATTCAGATACATAAAATCAAAGATCATGTTTGCTTCATTGGAGCAGGAATATTAGCAGATGCTTGTTCTAGGTAAGCTAATGGGCCTTGAGGCATTTCTGCAGGCTTTTTGTGCTGTACACTGATATCTTCCAGGACCTGTTGCCAGTGCCGCAGTTTACCCAAATGTTTCTGAATTAATGCTTCTTTTCTCTGCAATTCATTTCTTAATTCTGAAACATCCTATGGATGAAAAAATGTGTATTAGTAAATAGACAGTATTCATAAGAATAACCACCTCACATAAAGAGCATGTAATTTTTTTGAGTTTTCAAGCTGATCTTACAGGGATTCTAATAATGAAAAATCAAGTGAAACAGAGGGAAAGCACTGTGAATGCACTGGTTCCGTTCCCCTAGGTCACATATTTCAGAGATCATTACTTCCAGCGAAATCTCACTAACTAGTTTGTTTCTTCCAATGAAACTATCACCTGCGTTCCAACACTCCACAGAGCAGCAGGCATCCAGCTTCTCCAGGTTCATGGCGAGAGCTATGCTAACAGTCAAGTTCTACCAACTTAAGATACAGCATGATGTTGAGAAACCCAAAACTAATGTAAATGAGGTGATTAACTGTACTGGTACACAGCTTCTCTGATCTAGCACAACACAGGTGAATTAATTTAATCATACCTCTTTAATTACTTGCTCTGGTTTCTGGACCGATAGCTGCAGTCTTTTTTGTAGAAAAAAGCATTCCGTTTGTCTTGCAACATCCAGAAACTTCTGGATGCATTGATCAACACCTAAACGTAAAATAACAAAATAGAAAGAACAGATTCCAAAAAAATAAGTTATCAGGCTGATACTGGTCGTTGTCTGCATGCTATTAACAACGCTTTTCACAGTACTTTCTAGAAAGAAAATATTTTACTTTACAAAAACGACATATTTGTAAAACCAGGATGTGCATTAAGTCTCTGTATGAAACGTTGCTTTGCAAACTTTCAGAACTTCTTTTAAAGGTGCAAGTCAACAACTCTTTTTCCCAAGTTTTATTACATTTTTTACAATGACAGAGAGTGATGAAATAATTTATGGAACTTGGCTGAACAAAGAAAACATTTCGCTGCAAGCCCAGGAGAATATTCTGCCTTCCTATATTACGCACTAGTGTTTTGACAGTAAAAGCTGTCCCATTCCAGCATAGGAATATGACCCAATATCCAGAAAGGAGTTTTCAAAAACATTTATGCTGTTTTTGAAACGGCTCTTGAGAATCAGGCTTCGAAAATTTTTCAGGGAAAAGAACACTTCTCAACAGTAGTCAACTTTTTGCCATTTTTTAACTTCCTGCTTGTATCAGTTCAGTATTAATTATGCCTCCCACAGAGGCACCTGCCACCCAAGTTGCTGCTAAGCAACCTAGGCTTTCTGTTCCCACCTTTTATTATTGCTTGATATAGCTTCATAATGCGTCACATTAGCTTCCTAGTTTTTGAACCATGTATTTCATTGCACGCTAATACAACCCCACAGAACCCCAGGAGCCAGCTGGCACTCAGACTTTCCCACAAGACCCTGGTCACTCCCGGGTGGGTTTCTTTCCATGTGAGCCTCCCACTGCTGTGAACAGCGTTCTGCCTGGGAAGGGGGTGGGGGGTGGGGGCAACCCTGAGTTGTACCAGGGTCACCGTTCGAAGACACTGAAGTAGTTTTTAAACCTCTTTTGGCTTCACATGACAAGGCAGGTATGCCCCCGGCAAAGCCCAAATGCACCTGCAAAACTTCACAAGCGGTTTCAGGGGAAGCTGGCCACAGATCTGCAACCCCAGCCGTGCCCCTCAGCATTTCAGGCCTGCAGAATAAAACCGCGTCGTACTCAGGGCCTTCGTGAAGCCGAGCCGAGCCGAGCCGAGCCGCAGCACCTCGGCAGCGCCCGAAAGCCGCCGAGGGGTCAGCCCGGCCCGGCGGGCGTCGGCGCAGGGCACCTCGGCGACGGCCCCCCTCCACCCCCCGGGCCTCACCGGTGCGGATCTCCTCCTGGTCCGTGCCGTTCACGTAGTCCTGGCTCACCAGCGAGGCGAAGCAGGCCTGCGAGAGAGGGAAGCACCGAAGTGAGAGGGCCGCGGGGAGCCGGCGCCGTGAGGGCAGCACCCACCCGCGACCTACCCCGCCCAGGCCCGCACACCTCGAAGGACGCTTCCAGCTCGTCTACCAGCGTGTTGTTGGGATTGCGCAGCCCCGTGGGGGGCGGGATAAGGCCGGCCGGGCCGGGCCCACCGGGAGGCCCCGGCGGCGGCGGTCCTGGCGGCTGGTTAGCGAACATGCCGCCCAGCGCGCCCGNGTCCGACCGGCTGGCTATCGCCCGCGGGGTTAAATGGCAAAGAGGAGAAGCAGGGCACGCATAAGCCGTCCTTGCCAGCGGGACCCTCCTTCTCCCGCCCGTGCCCTCCCGCGCCTCCCCGACTCCAGCCTGGGGTAAGCGCCAGTTCAGCACTGCTTGTCACACACCAGCGTTTAGCAACAACACCCCCCCCGACACAAAACAAAAAACCCCACCCTCTAGGCCTGGATCCCCCAGATTCCCAAGAAAACCTTGCCCCTCGTTGTAAGCGTTAAGTCTGTTTGACACTTGAACTGATTCTGGGAATGCTGTCCCTCCTTGGAGCCTGACAGCCTCATGCCTGTACAGGGGGGAAAACAGCAGGATGACAGAAATCATGTGAGGTGGTGGCAGGTTCCCCCCAAAAAAACACAAAACACTTACTTGCCTTCATTAGTTTCTGTAAAACAGTTACAAGACGCTCTCGTTGGCACTTGTTTAAGGCTCACTGCATAACTTAGTGTGGAAGCCATGCTAATCACACCCATTGCAACAGCCTAAAAAGTCCGATGGTGCATTTCTACCTCAACACACGCCAACAGAACGTGTAGTTTTTCTAAAGAAAAATGTTAGAACGGCATTTTTATAAACAACTTTGCAGAGTTACCTTTCACACCACCTACGATTCACCCAAAACTGAGGCATGGCTATGGTCTCCATCTATTGTTAATTCTCTCTCAATCAAAGCATACACACCCAAATAAGAGATTTATTGTTTGTAATAATTATGCTTACTTTACATATAAAATAGGAGTTCCGATGTTTTCCGTCATCGTGCTTTGGTACTAAATATCTCAAAGAGTTAAAACAGAATATTTTTTAAACTGCATAATATGGGATGACAAAGCTCAAAGGTGAGATATTCTTACCCAAGTAATTATTTATAAAATGCATTTGTAGTTCATTGCCACAGTGAAAATATGCTTGGGGAATTCATTTATGAATAATACTTTTTAAGATTATTTTTTTTTTCTTAAGGCAGAGTGGATGATTTTAAAATAAGTATTTTATTAGGTATTGTGACTGTCTTGACTTAATCGAGCCGCAAACTCTACTAGCGTTCTTGTAGGCCGCCCTGCCATGCCTTTTCGAAGATAGGGCACCTCATCTTTATTCGACATCACACCAGCTATATCTAAATGAGCCCAGTGAGAGGCAGTCACAAATTCCTTCAGGAATGCAGCAGCTGTGCATGCTCCTCCAGCTCTGTGGGAAGCAGAAACATTTTATTGTTTCTAAAGCAACACCAACAGCACAAACGTTACACAAATACGCTGAAGGAAAGGGGGACGTGAAGGATATTGGTACATCTTACCTGCTGTACTTTCCAATGTTACTCAGATCTGCAAGAGGACAGTCTGTTACTTGTTTTGTGTAATGTTCAAAAAGAGGCATTCTCCAAACTCTGTCTCCTGTCAAAATGCTGGCCTGAAAAAGAAACAGTGATAGTTTGGGCATTTTTTTTTTTAAAACTGCATTTATAAGCCCCGGTATCATGCATGCTTATTTTTGCTTAGCTTTAATCACTCTAAAAATCTTCAGCCCAATATAATATTAGGTATTTGGAAATACACTGCAAAACAAAACATTGAATCCTACTCTTTAGGTACTTTAGTGTTAGTCAAAAGGCAAAAAAGACTGCTTTTTTTCAGATTTTTTTTTTTCCTGACAACACAAATCCTTCCCTTCATAGACCTCCTTTAGCCATCATGCTTCAGCCACTCACGAGGCCTCTCCGAATTTCTGTCTCAGTGTTGTTAAGCAAATCAATTATCTTTTTAACATGAACCAATTACTGTCAGTAGTCCAGCGCTTATGCATATGCAGTAAGTTATCAGAAGATGCAGATCCTTGAGATGATTGTGCATGCTGTTTGCTGGATGATATTAAACCTCACTGAAGAGCTAGTAATTAATAGTAAAAATTAATTATTTTCAATTAAATACAGAACTAACACCACTCCTATGATATTTCAGATTGTAATAACATACCTTTTAGATTTGCATAAAGACTTTCAGTAATGCACTAACTTTTCAATAATAACAGCTATTACTGAATTATTATTATGATTTAATAATAATCAGATCACCTACTTCATAAAGGTGAGCCCAAAGCCAGGATGAGTTTGTGAACACTCCAGTTGCAGCAGACCCCAATGCAACATCCATGGCACCTACAGAAACACATCTTCAAGGTTATACAACAAAGGCAAAGGTGGACCTGAGCTATTCCTCTACATTCCCGACTCCTCACAGAACTTTACATTTTTAATTCCCATTATCAGTAATTTCTAAGTCTGTAAAAACTAAAGATTTTAGTACACTTGTATTTTTTAAAGTTTAAGCATTGTTAAAACATTTATATAATCTAACAGGACAAGAATTCATAAAAATTCTATTTGTATCTCATGAAACTAAATTTTCTGTTTTCAGCTTGATGTTTCTTAGCAATATTTCTAATATAATGTATTCAGCAATAACAGTGTCTTCTCAAAAAAAAAAAAAAAAAATCTGTATTTTATTGTTTCCATATAGAAAATATAAGTGAGTGGACTTTTTCCAATTTATAGACCTCTACAGTTTTGAGCTGATACGTTCCCTTTTGTGAATTTCACTTGCATAGGTTTTTGCACAGCATATGTGAATTTACTTTAAATGAAAACAATACTTATCAAAATACTAAACCATGCCTAAACCAGAGGGATTACATACATATTTATTTGACGCAATGCCAACACTCAATCCTCAGTGAGATTAAAAAAAAAAAAGAAAAAAAAAGTTTAACAAAATGATATGTCAAAAAAATTTCTAGAGGAGCTCTCCTCCTTCCTGCTTGGTACCCAAGGATCCCAAACATGGAATAATCTATAGTGGGAGTAAATTCATGCCCTTTACATGGGAATCATTCTATACAAGCCAACGATCTTAAAATCTGCTTCCCTTCTGTCTATTGACATTTTCTACAGCATTTGAACTGGTAAAACTGATGGAACATAATTTAAAGCACTAGTAGAGAATATATAGAAAGATAATTGTTTTGCTTAGCATATTCATTAAGCAACACAGTGGACGCCTGTCTGAACTGCTCTTCCATGTTTGCTCTCATTTCAGCTGCAGTCACTTCACCCATGACAGCTTGTTACTGCAGTTCATGAGATGCATACACAATGCTGTTTTTAAATTTAAAATTATAACCTCATTCATATACAACTGTAGAGATGAAACAATTAAAGCACATTTTATTATGCCTGTAAGTATGTAAGCTGCACATAAAATAAGAGATACTTCAGTCAAACGAATTCCTGGGAAAATGATAATGGCTCTCCTATGCTATTATTTAGAATCATGGGGACCTGAGCTAGCTCCCACAATGGAAGAACTGGTGCTGGGTAGGTCACAGCTCAGGCACTCAGAAGTTCACAAAGCAGCTATTTTGGCTCCAGCATGGCCAGTGCCATATGGACCTGGCAGGACTCTTCCACAACCACGCCAGTATCTCTGCATCACACAGCCCCGGGAGCTGGCAAGGCTTGGCTCAGAAATAGCAGCACTGGGAAACATTGTGCAGAAACATCAAAGTCTGCGTAGGTTCTCCTGCTCTTCTTCGTTCCAGCTTGGCTGGGCTAGCCCAAGTTCATCTACACTGCTGAGCGTGTACCCTGCATGCCAATACCCTCCCCAGTCCTAGAGACACGGTGCAGCTGTGCAAGTTGTTAAGAGCGTAAACTGTGCTAGCTGTTCTCCTAGAACACGTAAAATCAGCTCAGTTGCTTTCAAATGCAGGTTGGCTTTATCTACATAGTGCAACTAATCCACAGCCCAATTAGTGATAGTAACAAAGAATTGACTTGCAAAATGACCCAGGAAGGAAGACTGCTTACCTGTTAATGTTGCAGCATTCACAATAGCCCTTGCATTAAAATTGTGGGCATAACAGAGAGCATCAGCTAACAGCAGTCTTCCTTCTGCATCTGTGTTATCTACCTTCAGGTGCAAAATTAGCAAAAACAGATTAACTACTGAAAACATCCCTTTCACTGACTTATTTCCTACATATTATCTTAAATAGCTGTCAGATTCTAAATGCAATGTCACAGGCCCTAGGCACTTCAGGTGATCAAAATTTACTCAAAATAAACTAAAAAAGAAAAGAAAAAAGATGGTATTGAGATACAGTTATGTTTGTAAAATAAAAGCATATCTGTAGCAGAGGTCAAGTCATCTTTCAGCACTGCAATCTCTGCATGCTGGGCCTCTGTGCTGCTGGCTCCTCGGAAGAGCCTGGAGGCTGGAGAGGTGCCCCAGTGGAGCGCGGGAGGCTGGTTACCATTCCCAAATCATTCCCAGCAAAGCCCCAGGAATCCAGGGGCTGCTTCCGAGCAAGCACAGAGATCTGGCCAATGGAAACTGCAGAGGAGGAGAGGGTACCACAAAAAGCATAGATGCATGCCTGGAAACACTTCTTTGTTATACTGCTTTCTCTTTGGATCGTGAAACTTTTTCCCTCTTTAAAAAAAAAAAAAAAAAAAAAAAAAATCAATAGCCTCTTTGCTCCTTTCCCCTCTCAGGGAAAATTCATGATGAATTCCGCTAGATTAATTTCATGATGTGCTCTAAGCTACTAGCACTTCTGCAAATTTCTCCTTGGTGGGGGAATATGTGCCCAGTCTTTTCCCTCAAAGCAGATGGCAACTGAACTCAGTTTTGGGAAAAGAACCTCAAGGAACCGGAAGGTTCAGCAAGTCAAAGGTGGCAGAATCACAGAAATCCAGAGAGAAATATTGATTAAGCCATCTACTTCTGCAGGAAATCAGTGGTCTACAGCACAATGACTTTCAGTACCATTTAATCTATTAGATGAGTACGGAACAGTTTGGATTAAATACGAAATATGTATTTTGGGTACTGATTTGGCAAGCTCCTTTGAACCAACAGCCCCTATGACTCAGAGTTCTGATTGTACAGAGCAGCTGGCAGGGTAAAGACCTCAATTATGTCAGCAGGAAACTAATACTCTTATTTCTAACTCCAGATAGCAGGAAAGTGTCCTGAAGGGTCTGCTGGAAGCATTTAATATGTTATTCATTCTGACTGAGAATCTATATTTATAAGCACGGTAACAACCTCTTGTGCTAAAACAAGATTTTCTAGTATGTTCAGTAAATGATGATACTTTTCAGCTTTTCCTAGCAATTTATAAAACATGTCTAATCTCTTCAATCTATATTTATATTTGAAAGAATCCTATGATAGCAATTTCTAATTAATAACATGCTGCTTACATTTTTAAAAACAGCACATTTGCACTGCTTATCTTTTTAAAGGATCTTTTCAAACATGTACTCTGACTGCAGTCATATAACTTGATTGGTTAAACCAATTCACTAAAAGTATTCAAAATGCAAGTTTCACATGCATACCTGTATTGTTTTTCCATTCTTGGCTCTAACTACATCCCCAGGCTTGTTTGCCTTACCACTGGGCATATTTTCACAGAGGGGTGCCAAACCTCAGAGAAAAAAAAGAAAAGTGCATTACTAGTTTCTTTCTCAGAAACAATGTAGAAAAAAACACTTTGAAAAAACCCAAACACCTCCTTAAGAAAACAGTACTATTCTCATCTTGATTGTATGCTCAAAATCCAAATTTTCCTGGTTACTGAAAGACACATGGTCCAGTTTTCAATCAGGGAAATACCTCTGCATGTTGCACCACCACATTGTCTCACCTACACCGTTTTACCACTAGGATTTACTTCTACATTATGCCCAGACAAGTGAGATCAGAGGAGCAATAAATATCATCTTATGTCTTCCATATATGAATAATTAGTCACATGTGAAGGGATTTCTTTCTTTCTGAAATTAAAAACTTCTCAAATTAACACTCTGAGCCATTCAAGCTCTGCTCATTGTAAACATTGTGTAAAGTCAAGAGGGGTCCAAGGACTCAGCATAGAACTCCAACCATAAGAAGAGCAAATAGAGATGAGGAAAAGGGAGGGTCAGTGTCAAAACTCCAACTATGAATGGGATAATAGGATGAAACGCACTCCACCATTCCTAGGGAAAACCTGCTCCTGGCACAAGGAATAAGAGAATTGTGGACCACCACTTTTCAGTGGAATTATGTACACAGACTTTTGCTCCACTGATTTAGCCCTCCCCATTGCATACTTAAGAGAGGAATGTCATCAGGATGTGTGTTTCGCTGCCCTCTACTGGCTGAAGCATAGAAGTGACTAAAATACTAGTTCCTGAAAGTCAAGGTTCTCAGACATAAACTTATCCTAGAAAGGATTACATGTCATCACCAACTGGTTTTGCCACGGTTCCCGAATCAGCTCATTTAATTTTAGCTGTGCAACATTTTTGCACAAAAAATAAGCATTGCTCGTACTTAAAAATAGTATCAGCAGACTGGGTTTTTTTGTTTGTCTTAGATTTCTGCTGAGATAGTCATGTAAGGAAACAGGAGCTGATCCCTCTTCCTGTTCAGCTGTGGCAAACACTCATGGAGGTAGCTCAGCTAACTCCTTTTCATTTTTAATTTCTTTTACAGATATCCACATTCCTTCTTGTAATGAAGGATCAGAACGTCTGAAAAAATTGTTGAAAATGAGTTTATTGACAATCATTTCTCACCTAAGATCTAAAAATCATGCCTTCAAAATTTTAATTCAGTGTTGAAATATTTATTCAAGCAAAGCTAGTAGTTTTTGATAAGCAAGTAAAAATGGAAGAGAAGCTCAGCAAGGGAATGAGACAAATAAGTCTGCAAGAGTCCATGGCATTCCTGTAAGACTGTTACCACTGCTGATACTAGAAAATGACTTTGTCAAAAAGAAATCTTGTAAAATTAAGATTTTTGGATTCTTACACAAACGTACTTACCAATTATGTTAAGAGGTAGATTTAAAGCTGCTGCAGTCACAATGGCTGAACAGACAGTTGCTGCCCCTCCCATATCTGCTCTCATTGCATCCATACCCGATGACGGCTTCAGCGAAATGCCACCACTGGAATAAACAGAACATACCTCATCCAATGCGTAGGAGTTCAAAGTTGCATACATTGATAATATTCTGTCCATTGGTACGTTTTAGCACCAAATACCAGTAAATGTGTTTTCAAATATTCCTGCAACACCCTAGCAAGCATACTGAAAGCAAGGTATCTGGGTTTTCAGTTCAGATAAAATATGTCCGTGAATTCTTTCCTCATAATTAAGATGCCATAAAAATCCAAGTAATGTGCAGCAGACTAACTCAATGATCTTTATAATAGCAAAAGAGCACACAACAAGAGCAAAATAGTACACTTGGTAAAATCAGCTTACGGAAGGGGAACAGACTAATAAATTCTTCAGTAGTTATGTGACATGAAAAGCATTTATAAGGAACTGCCGCAAAGAATGAACTATTTTCTCTTTCCTTAAGATGATCTAGACGTCCAGTGACAGACGGCAATTCTAAACATATAAATTCTTCATCCAGAGGTTTTCTCAGACCAAAAAAACCCCAGAAAAAATAGCAAGTTCTCTGTTTTCTTCTCCTTTGAATTTCCATTTTCCCCTTACAAGACAGGGGCATATAAATTCCTGCTTTGTCCAGTCACTCAAGCTTGTCTTCTCCCCAGAAAAGGCAGCACAGTCTACTACATAGGGCAAGTTCACTGGAATGGCATTGAAAGATGTGCTGAGCAAAGAAAAAGCATCTCCCCATTGAACATGAATAGCAGGAAGGCATTTCCCCCCCTTTAGTCATTAAAATATTAGCATACATACCTGTCAAATGTAACTCCTTTTCCTACAAATACCAATGGGGAGTCATTTGTACTGGCACCACCTAAATAGTGAATCTCCAGAAATACGGGAGGTTCAGCCGAACCCTTAGCTACGCTCAGGAATGCTCCCATCTGTTGTGTTGCTATCCAAGACTCTGGTCTGGAATAGAAATTTTTTTTTTTTTTTGTAATTGGACACTTTGACTATGGTGATTTTGTTTGTTTGTTTCTAAGAGATCACAATTCTTGAAGGTTTGTACACAAACTATTAATTCCATTTTAGTTAGTTATTTTGGAAACTCATTTAAATCCACCCATTATTACTTTTTTTTTTTTTTTGGTGAAACAGAGAAGTACTTCCTCAAAGTTGCTGCTTGGTTTTTGTTTTGCCTTGTTAAAAAAAAAAAACAACCCAACAAAAAACAACAATGAAACAAACAACAACCAGTCCACACTTTCTGCATCAGAAACATGAAACCTTCACTTGCCCATCAGGCTGTAGTCTCTGAAGGCATATGGAGCAACAATATTGCAGCACATTACAGTTTAGGTTTCTGCTATCAAGATGGTTAACTATAGGCAAAGCTGATTTCCCTAAATCTTTTGCTTTTCAACAAAACAGCCTCCAACACTTGCATAACCAGTTAGCCCCTTTCCAGTGAAGTGCAGTAACTAGAAATGCTGAGGCAAGAAGCATTAGCTCTGCAAATTCAATTGCAAGGGCTTTTACAACTTCATCTGAACGTTTTTAAAAGTTAAAAATATCACCAACAATAATAGCAATAAATAGAGGATGTTTAATTACCACATCCAAACAAAAAGCAAAGATATGTATAAAATCCACTTGGGAGAAAACCAAAACGCATTAGAAAAAAGGTACCTAGTATTTGCCCTTTGTTCACTGCATCTTCATCAGGCTTCCTCTTTCACAGCACATGTGTCAATTAAGCAGTAATTGACTGCATAACTAATTGACAGTTAATCATTTTACTGTGTCACAGTATCTTGCTTACTCTGCAAACTAGAAGCTCACCTAATACTGGGAGTAGCTTGCAGTCTGGGCACCCCTCATACCTTTTTGCCAAACACTCCCCCTCCTTTTGTCATCTGAAGTGGCAGAGTGAAAATGAGAGCCCGCTGCAGATTTGAATAGCCTGGAAGGCATCTTACCCTATAGAGGAATCATTTAAATGGAATTTACCTTACATGGACCTTCACATTGCTGAAACTTCTGAGCTTCTGTTCAATATGTTCAGCAAATTTGATTGGAGTTATATAATTAGCTGGAGCCTCCATAAGGTACCGAGCAAGGTTCTGACCCTCACCGTAGATAACACCTTTTTGCCAGGCTTCACTTTCAGCACTAAACAACACCATACAATAATCAGGATCATAAACATTTGCAAAAGTAAGATGTTGTCAGCATCCATCTGTTCTCTCCTGTTTGAAAATGCGGTATCATTAATTTGGGGCAATTAAGAATGTCATATTAATCTTACTACAAGGAATTTAGGACAATATCCAAGGTGCATCTAGGCTAGTAGCTCATCTCTGGTTCTAGTCAGTGCCAAATGCTTCACAGAAAGCTAGAAGAATCCTAGAGCAGACAGTTGTAAAATTATCTGTCTAATACATTAGGTCGTGTCCTAATCCTTAGTAGTCAGAGATTGGCTTAAATCCTTAAGCACAAGGTTTAATATCCCTTCCAAAATTTGTAATCGCATTAATTATAACAGCCCTGAAAGTTTTTATTTACCACATAAAGCCTCCAATTCTGTTTTTCACTTTACTGAAATATGATTATGTGATAAGAGCGGAATTTGGATCTCATTTCACAGTGCACTCAAGGCACTTTGAGCTCATCAGTGACATCAAGGTTGGAGGTGGCCTGGG
>VYZW01044696.1:1732-18606 GCA_013401315.1 Balaeniceps rex | reverse complement strand
TTTACACCTACTTAGTAGGTCTCATCCCTATTGAAACTTTCAGGGCCTCTAGGTGTTAGTATGACAACAGAATAATGGCATAATGTCCTCCTATTAAATTCAGATACAAATGTAAGAGTGACGAGAAAAGGCAGGTTAATGAACATATTTAAAACTATTTTCCTAGGTTTTAGAGTCTGAGATCAGACTCTCAATACTGATGACTGAAACCAGTTTACATACAAAACTGAAGACTGCCATGAACAGTCATTACAGTGTCCTGGACCATTTTTGTGTGGCTTGATTCAATTTTCCCTCAGTATCTCCTGTACAGTATGATGGTGTCAATAAAATGAGGTGATATTATACTTTGCCCCTTGATGAGATGTATGGATTTCACCAATGCAAATTCAACATTTACCCTCCTATATGACATTATACTGAAGGTGTGTATATATTAGCAAGCAATGCAGCACAGTAGGAGTGGATCTGTAGTGTATTTCAGGGATATTTATTTCAGATCATAGAATCATAGAATTGTTCAGGTTGGAAAACACCTTTAAGAACATCAATTCCAACCATTAACCTAGCACTGCCAAGTCCACCACTAAAACATGTCCCTAAGCACCACATCTACAAGGTCTTTTAGATACCTCCAGGGATGGTGACTCAACCACTTCCCTGGGCAGCCTGTTCCAATGCTTGGCAACTCTTTTGGTGAAGAAAATTTTCCTAATATCCAATCTAAACCTCCCCTGGTGCAACCTGAGGCCATTTTCTCTTGTGCTATCGGTTGTTACTTGGGAAAAGAGACCGACACCCACCTTGCTACAACTGATTAACTTTAGTCTAGCCCATGACTAGTAGACTATAAGCTTATTAATAACTGGAGCACATTAGATGTGGTGCTGAAGGGTATCTAATATGGAAGGAATACACTGATTACATTGAGATCCCTTCAGGATGTGAACCCAAGGCACAGTAGGCATCAACACCCAGGACATTTACTTTAGAAACACACTGATCAGAACTAGAATGCTAATATCCTCGGAAATATCCTGAGACATTCCAGTTAATTCCTATTCTAAGCATGCGAGGAAGGTGCGTTGATTTCATAACTATTTGCAATGGCAAATACTGATAAACATTCTGTTATGCACTTCGCCTAACTTATTTGTATAAGATTCTTGTTCTCCATGCTAGATTATGCAGAGGATGAAAAAAACATTCCAAAACAGATTTTGTTGAGTGGGACCTGAGCAGCAATTGTAATCCAAATTAGGGAAGAAACAAAATTCTGTAGCAAAGAGGGAATTTTGCAAGCGCTACTGAAATGGTAATTTTTTTAGGTATATTGTCATTGTATACTCTCCAAAAATACAGGACTTAGTTTCTAACTAAAATATATCCATTGCAACTCTTAACAAAATATTGTATCTCAACCAGGAGCATTAAACAGGACCTAAGGATCATATTTCCAAGAATACATTTTGAATCTACTCGATTTTCAACTCAATAATATCAGAATTGTTGAATTTATTTAAATTTGTGCAGAATTTTAAATAGGCAAAAAACCTAGACCTCAATAAGATTTACACCTTCATTTTTTAAGTGTTCAGTTCCCGGATTTCATTTTTTTGAGGGATGTGAATACCAGTAGATCTGAATTGTACTTTTCTTTTTCCCTTTTCAAAAGTATTTTGGTAACTTTTCCTTCAAATGCACACACGTCAGCTCTACATTCCACATCACAGCACATAAAACACAGCACTTCAGAGTATCCATATCAGACCAGCCTTTTTATCAGAGGATTAAATTCTTTGTAGGAAATGTAGAAACGATCTTTGCATTTCACATCTATAATGCAATCAGCAAAATGTATGATAAAGAATGATCCACTTGCTGCCTTGAAAACAGGCTGCTTTCCCTGTGGTACACCCCAGCAATGAGTTGAGGAAATATTATTTTGACAGAGCTGGAATGAAGAAGAAAATGAGCATTGTTCTTCAACAGCTCTCAAATTCAGCTTTGGCAGCAGAGTAAGCAGCTACAATCTAATGGCTTCTTGAGTAAGTGAATTTACAAAGATGTCATTTTTAGGTATCATTTTCCTGTTATAAAGCACATATAGTAAGTGAGCATTTTAGGAAGAAAAATTATGATTAGTTTTATGCATCGCTCTTATGGTTTCTCTGACAAAATAATTTTCATTAGCTTTAACTTCTCTCCTTTTGGAAACATATTCAAAGCTCATAACTGTCATAAGTGGTCTTTGTGAAAGGAATGGGATGGGAATACCTCCCCCACAAGTTCTAAGAAAATAGCCACTTCCAAAACCTGTCAAATGGAGAAATAACTTGTCTTTTTTTTTTTTTTGTCTTTAGACAAACAACATTCATCATAATTAGTGCTGAAAATTATAAAACAGCTTGATACTAGGAACTGCATTAGCTCCTAGTCATAGAGCACAAAATAATCCTTATCTGTGGGCCTCTTCTTTCTCATGGCAATTTGGATAGAGTGTGAATGGAGTGCTGTGTGTATGTATGTACTTATTATGAGTTATTGCTTTGTTAATTTTTCAGTAGCAAAGTGGTGAATATTAATTTAAAAGCTATTTTCAGTCACGAGAATTCTTATTTAAAATACTTTTAAAATATGGAAATTTGTGCTATTGATACATAGCTTTGATATATATCAAAAAGCTATATATTGATACATAGCTTTTTGGGATATGTGAGAGGATGTGGTAACAGGGTAGTTCATGGATCCATTTCTTTACCTTTTCTTTGTCTACAGCTGGGAATAGAAGTTACATTGATTAGCAAAAAAAATGTGGAAGATTTTGCCTTGTTTTTGTTGCTAAGGAAACCGTTTCCTTGGCATCAATGCATCCAGAATGTCTGTCTTACTTTCCTGTGAGCTCTAACAGAGGCAGCATTGTGGAATGGCATTGGGGGGTGAAAAACCACAGAGATAAACAAGGAGGAAAAGATCAACAAAAGTAGCTGAAAGTTAATACAGGGATATCTCCTAGTTGAATTGAATTAACTCTTGTTTCTGTGTGGGTCAGCTAGGGAGCTCTGTGTATAGGTAAGGATTTAAGGCTCCAACAAGACTACAGCTAAAAGCCAAAGAGGAACAGCAGCCTCCACATCAGCCACCCCCCATCCACCACCCCCCAAAAAACCAAACAACCCAAAGACCAAAACGAAGAGGGAAAGGTGGAACCATGTGGTCTGGATACAAAATCTGAGGGCAGAGATGTTGGGTTTCCACTCTGCTACCAGTCTTAAAATGGTAACCTTATTTTAAATAGAGTCCTTTCTTCTACTGCTCCCATCACATAATTTACCTGATGCTATATCAGATGGGGTATTCCACAAGAAAGTAGTAATTATGTTTATTTAATATTGTAAATGAACTTTTTGTTTCTGCAGCTGTAATTTAATCCTTACTTCACTTCTGCACTGTATATCACAAAACCAAGTACAGAGAATGAGGAGACAGATAAGTGTCTCCACTATCTACTCTTCCTGGCTGACTGTACAATGCCTCAGCTGTTTCCTTTTCCAGCACTGTTCCTTGCAAATAACTTAAATGCTGCTAAAATGAAGTGAGTGACAAGCAGGATACACCAAACACCACATTTGGCAGAAAGCTGGGTGACACATGAAAACCTGTCAAATAAGTTATATTAGTAAAACCGAAGGAAACCCCAAGTGGCAAAATGGTTGGCTCTGGGACATAGTAGTGGTATACAATCTGTTTTCAAAAAAAAGGAAAAATCTCTAAGACAGTGGTATGAATCCAGGCAAGAGCAATAGTAAAAACATCATTGTCACCTTACAAATTTACAACAGCCTACCATGTCTGAAGGCTGTTAATAGTCTCTGTATCATTTCTTGTTCAAAAGTCAGACACAAAACCCTGCCATCACAGCTAGGACCATTTGCATTCTTAAACTGAAAGTTTCAAAATGTGGTGTTGATATGGAAGTGTGAAGACACTGAAGCTGGTGCCTTCAGTAAGTGAAACAAGGAGAGATACTCCCAATTCACTTACGCAGTCCTTTCCCTATTTCTGCACATGAAATAGGTATATTTTTCTGTATATTTCAAGGTTATTTTTGTTACTATGAACATGTACTGGTAGATATCATCAAGACACGGACACCTTTACCTGGGGATTGTCAGGAGCTGCAAGAGTGAGGCTACTCCATGGAGAAGGTGAGCTGGGAGCCAACAGTGTCCCCAGCACAGCTGGGCAGTAATCCCCTTGACCAGGGTGCAGGGGAGCAGAGCAAACAGGTCCCATCGACAGGTCAGTGTCATCAGACAAAGGCAAGGTAACATCAGAGAAAGGACCAAGGTCAGTTCAGGAAAGCCAAATGGAAATTTGGGATCAGCAGGCGACAGGACCGGAACCAGTTACACCTGCAACACAGCTCAGGCAAGCCCAGCCCTGAGCATGGATAGGCCTCCTGGCCCAAAGAGTACATGGGGTGCTGAGGTCAGTACAGGGAGCTGAGCCTATGGGTTCTCTCAGGGTCCCGACAGGGACTTACTGTAGGATGATTTGGAAAGTTTCCATTTATTCTGTTAGCATGGGCGGATAACAAAACAGTTACAAGAGTTTAATTGTACACTTATCCTAGTGTAGGCTCACAAAAAACTTTGTGGTCTGTCCTCACTGATGGAGGCTACAAAGAGACTCTGGGGATTTCTGTTCCATATGTGAACCTAAGAGCAAGAGTGAAGGCATCACTGTGACTTGAGAAGAGCAGAAGCTGCAACAGCATTAAACATCCTCTCACAAACCTGCATGCTCAAGAGTGCTAAACCATACAAGAATGATGTCCATCCCACTGTAAATCATGGATGGGTAAGTAAGGCTGGGGAAAATAGTAACAGCCCTTCAAAAGTCATAGTTATAATAACATTTTTTTGTTACCTCGAAGTCTTTCCCCTTCTTTTAGCTTTTGACCTTTCTCTGTACTTTCTCTTCCATAACTGGAAATGTAAAAATGGGCAAATTCATCTTACATCAATCCCTGCCATACAATAAATTGAAAGAACTGGAAACTGTCAGAAAACAAAATATGTTACTGTTATGATGTTCTGATACAACAGAGGACAGCTGGCCTTTCAAAAGTAGTTTCTGGTTACTTTATGATGAGTTACCTTTTTTTAGGGAATACATACTATAGATGGATAATTTTGGAATGTATGATGAGTTTAAATAAGCAGTTGATATCTGCACAGATCACACCATCACAAACACTGAAATTTGTCCACTGCAAATTTGCAGTCCCTACAGAAGATAATTAATCTTAATGTTCTAGACTTAGAACATCTCTGAATTCAATAAGATACACCTACTGTAACAAATAATTTTTTTTTTTTTTTTGAGATGCCTTTCTTTTTTCCTCTTGCGGTAGCAAATAGAAGCTTTGTTCTGTATGCTGTTAGTATGCAGTACTGGTTGGTTTAATATGCACAAAATGCAGGATTTCCATGGGATACATTGAGAACACAGATTAAACGAATCTAACTGAGCACTTTTGCTTTTAAAGAAAAAGTAAATTGAGAGAAATAGCCTCCAAGATTGCATGAAATTGGCTTGATGATTTCAAAGCCCTAATTGTGTCCGGATAGTAAATCTACAAAGCACATACAGTACAGAAAAAAAAAACCTCCCAGCTTTTTGAAGGAAGTAACATCCTGTGAGTGACTAATGTTTATTGTATAATTAGGGTACATGAAACCCTTACTGACCAGCAGAGAAATGATCACTTTTACCTCCTTTTTTTTTGAGAAGAATTTGTGCTTATATAAAATACCAATGGAATTAAAGTATATAAGGAAGTCATTTGTCCTTGTTTGCTTGTAGCCTGAATACAGGCTTGTGTTCTATTCTTTAATGTTAATCCTTGGACTCGATTCTACAGGAAAAATAGTCTCAATTTTTCTTCAAAGTCTGATATTAATTTTCTAGAAACAGAATTATACATACTGAATTTTTATTACTGTTTTAACTAGAACTTTTAACTAGAATAATTTAATATCTGAGTAAATCTATGAGATGATTCCAAAATAAATAAACATTGTTTCCGTATAATACAGTTCCATGAAATATTGCTAAAGTTGATAAAATGAGAATTTTCTCAGTTCCCATTGAGAAATAATCTTTGGATGTGTAACTGAGGAGAGTTACTTTTTACATTTCGTATAAACAATACTTTATCTCTCTGTAATCTTTTTTTAAAAAAACTATTAAATTGACCAAAATCAGGCACCTATTTAAATTGGCACCACCCTTGGCACTACTGACTGAATTGAGTAGGTCTCAGATGATGACAATTAGATCCTACACACCCAGTTCATCACTGGAATGCCTAAACTAAAATTTCCAATTCTCGAGTCAAGTAAAGTTAAAAGTGACTGGTTTATCTCAGTCTTCACCTTGGGACTTATTTCTCCGTATCTTTTGGCCTTGTTTGAATAATTTTTTTTCAGCAACTGTACACAAAATAGACACAAAACACAGTTTTAAAATTTCACCTTTGGCCGGATTTGGACTAAGGTTCAGTTTTGGCTCTTTACCTACAATTGCCCATCTACAGGAACTACCCGAGGAATATGCATTTGAGAAATCAGAACCTATTTCTGTTCTCTGTTACCTGTGGGCTTTATCCAAAGCAAACTTACATCATCCCTTTTTGTTCTGAATTTGTGTGAAGAGATAATAAGAATTTTCTCACACCTTGCATAAATTCACATACAAAGCAAAATGCTGAAGCTGTAGGATTGCTGTAGGATTACTACTTTACTGCAGTTAAAGAAGTGAGCTTTTCTAAGTAAACAAAAGACCTTAGCCTGAGAAAAATCATCTGTATGAAATAACAAAACTCCCTAGTCACAAAGAAGATCTCTAATGTTCATTTGTTAGGGATTTTGAAAAACTCAGAAATTGTATCTAAAAATAAGAGGCACTGTTTAGAAAGAAAATCCACTTTATTTCACATTTCTGCAATGTTGTAACAATTCAGGTAGGGTTATTTCATTAATTCTTCTGTTTATCAGCAATCACATTACATTTCTGGTGCCTGGTGTAGTTATTAGTACCAGTGTGTAGTGCATTTTTCATATTGTAGATAAACAATGTAGCACTTATCTTCAGAACAGAAGTTTTTATATGAAAATTAAAAATGTGTAAGGCAGTCATTTCTTTACCTGTCACATGAGAATGGGAATAGGCTTAGTGAGAAACAAAAGGCTTGCTGTTGAAGACATTATATGCTGTTGCTTCCAATGAAAAAAGTCCTGGTATCTCTTTCATGCCACCAACTCAGTAATTAAAGAATGTTTCAAGAGGCACAGAACAGAGATCTTCTTTCATATGAGTGGATTTGCTTAGAAGATTTTTGCTCTATATTCCAAAGCACTCCAATAATCTTTAAAGTCTGCAAGGTTTAGCTGAGGGACTCAGTTAGAGACTGGACTTTAATTTAAAGAAATTAAGAAAAAAATCAAATAACTAAGCATTTGGTCTTTAATTCATAGTCCTGTTCAGCTTCTTAAAATTTCACTGGAGTCCTCACGAATAGAAGTGTGAAATTCTGGAGTGAAAATGTGAAAATGTCATCGTCACCAACATGTCCATTCCCATACAGCTTTCAGTTCAAAATGTAAGATGATTTGTCTTGGCAAATACATGGTACCTACAAAAAATGGAAGACTTTCTGTTGCATTCCTTCCATACACATATTCAACACGGTAATCCGCCTAGGTTAGAGTGAGTAGTTAGGGATGTTTTTTAATTTTACAGAGAAAATCACAGAGAGACTGAACTAAAAAATAGGAAAAAGTTTTATGACCATTTTCCAGTTTTTGAGTACTCTTATTTCTTCCTTTCCCTCATTACTTTTTTAAAGTAGTTGAATAGGGAAGATAGACAAAGAAAATACAAATAATCCCAAGTAATGTTCATAAGAAGTTTACAAAGGTGTGAATAATAATTCAATTAGTAAAATTCAGAGTCTATTGCAGATAATTTGTGTATAGGAAAAAGGATAAAAATGAAAAATCCTGATTTTTTGAAAACAAATGGAATATTTTTGCAACGGACAGGAGGGAATCTAAGAACTTGCTCTTTCTAGCTGAAATATGGGAGACATGAATCTTTTTGAAGTTGATGTACATTTCTGGAAATATCTAAACCAACCTTTAGTATACCTCCAAAGGAGCTTCTTGTCATGACATATTCCAAAACAAATCTTATAAAAACCAAAATACATACAATTTCTAGATAAGTATCTTCTCATTTCTTCCTACTATTCATGTTGCCCTGAAGTGAGCCAGAGTGGTGAACTGGTCATAATGGCCATTAATTGAAGGAAAAGAAATCTATTTCTTTCCATTTGAGTTACCTCCTGGATTCTGCTTGATGAAAAGCAGAGACATCATCCTGAGACTAGTGGAGAGATACAGCCATAATTCATAGGATTACCCAGCGTATTTCCTAGAGCTGCTGTTCCTAAAGATAGACATTAGATTGGAGAACTTCAGTAACAGCTACAAAGTGGCAGTTTGAGGAGGGAGAATCTTACACTCTTCCTGAAGTGTCACTGTTGCAGATGATGCTGAGCTAGATGGGCCATAGGCTTGAAGTAGCCTTGATATCTGTGACCCTCATCTACAAACTCTTTGCTGGCTCATCAGAAGATGGAGCGTGAAACCTGTCTCACAAATATTGAAAACTAAATATGTAGCTACAGTTTTGTATAAAATAAAAAATCTTTCTAAAAGCTTGCTTTGTTCATATAGACATCACCTTGGCACATCTCTTACCCATGTAAAGAGAAAAACAGAGAGCAACCATACCACATGACTGCCTGAAAAAGAATAATGTGTCTTAAATTTGCTGCTTGTTAAGTTCCTATTTGTCTGTGTTTCTGTACATTGTATTGAAGTGGCACTTTTCAAGGAGTAATTACAGAGGCAGGAAGTTATTGCTCTCTTCTGACTTCAATATATGTTGGTAAATTTTGATTCGAGGAGTGTTCAGTGGTGACAGCTCTACCACAACTACAGGGAGATCAAAATTGAAGAAAGAGGGTGGAAAAAAAAGAAAAGAAACCACCTACCTTTAAAAATGTTGTGTGGTAACCACATGACTGTGTTATAAAACAGACGATATGATGGGAGAGCAGGTTTGAACACAAAGAAATCTTAATAGTGAATTGCCCTTTCACAACAGGGTGGTCCCAGTGGGATGAAAAGTTAGTAATCTAAACTATACCTTACTATAAAAACGGCTCAAGCTTTAAATAAGCTGTTGTCTTAGTCATCAATTAAATCATAAAACCACTAAGTAAACTAATTGACGTCTTTGTCAAATAGGAATTTAATTATAAAGCTTTAATCTTGGCAATACCACTTGAAAAGAAACTTTAAACTGTGACCAGAATTGTGTATGTTCTTATTCTTCCCACTTACTAAGAACACTTCCCTTACTTAAGCAGTTTCCTTTTCTTAAGTAATTTGCACATTTGACCTTTTATCCATTTTTGTATGCACTTGAGAGAAATATGCACCTATTCGAGGTTGTTCCAAAACTCATGGAAGTCAAAAGCAGTTTTTTCCATTAGTAGATTACTAGTCCAGTATGAAGTCAAGTAAAATTCTAGAGGATTACAGGATTTCTAACAGGAGAGAAAATAAAGAACAACAATAAATATTCTTTGATGGACACGTAGGTATAGAAATAATTTTGTCAAATTTCTCTCAACCTTAAAAAGTCTTCATAAAAAGATCATCATTTTGTGAAATATATGGGGTAATAGAAATATCACAGCCTTGACAGTATCCATTAACTTTCTTCTCTACCACATTTTTCTATCATTTGTTCTTCCTTTAAAATTTTTATATATTTGACTATATTATATATTTATTCAATAAAATAACAGACAACATATTGCTATATGTTACAATGTACTAATAATATATTGATTGTTAATAACTAACAATTAATGTATTGTTGATATATTATTATTATATTACATAATTTCAACCTTTTTAATGTTATTTGCATTATTTATTGGTTTTAGTTCTAAATAAATAAATCCATTTATTAGAAAGGCAAAAATCCAAACTGATGGTGCTTTTTCTTGAAAGATATTCTCCTAAGCATAGTCAAAATTCCAGTGTTCCTATGGTACTACAGTTCTGAAGAGAGCTGTGTAAATCATTCATGTTTGTAGATCAACTGAAGAAAACACTTCTATCAGGGAAAGACATCAATGCAAGAGGCCACTCCAAATCAAGTGCAGACTGTGTTCATAGCAGAGATTCTCCCCTTTCAGTCTTTCATGCTTCTTAAAGGGAAACAACATTTCTACAGCCTAAAACAGAAACAATTTTCTGACTTTTAGATAAAGGTGGTGCGGGGAGGTGTAATTGCCAGCACCGAGCAGGAGCTGGCTGAATTTAACCCTCATCCAAGGGACCTGTGCAGCACAACATGGGCCTGAAGGCCACGCTGTATGTGCACCACAGCACAGCACGGCACAGCACAGCCTGTGCCTGCTCATGTTAGCTGTGCTGTGGATCACTCACTCCTCCACGGTCAGGAACACTACAGCAACTCCCATGGCACGGCGCAGAAATATTTCTATTGGCTTCAGATCAGGCCCAGAAACCGTGTAGGTTACTCAACTCTGCAGATCTTCAAAGCATAGACATGTACCATTATTCCCACAAAGCAAATCAAATTCAAATTTTCCACCAGTTATCATAGCCAGAAATCAATTCAAATATTTAATTCCTCTGAAGCTTTATAATACCCTCTAGACTTTCCTCATTTAGGAGCTTGTGATGAAGAGTTAGGAAAAATGCTCTCTTTGTTTACTGTAGAAACTCTGAAACTACAGACCCCAAAAGTGAGCAGGGAACAGATAAAAAATAGCTTGAGGTAAAAAATTTACAGGGATATTCACTTTATTAAAGATATTATTCCTGTCTTTCAAAAACCCTTCTCTTAAAAAATCCTTCAATTTGACTAAGCTTCACTGAACAGTTTTTGCTGAAAAAATAGTACAAGAACACAGCAGTTTTCCCTTTTTCTGAAACTGTTAATAGTTAAAATATTCACCCAGTATCCTAGAATCAAGATTCAGTCCACTCTTCAGCTTATGGAGTAAATCTGCATCATTCTTTCCTTGAGAAAATTCCCTAACCACCACAGTAAAAAGTGTTCTGGCTTCTACTGCAAACTATGTCCCATTTAGTTTAAATGCGGATTAAGGACTGGAATCCATATGCTTCATTAAACTTGGTAAATGGACAGTTTACTTTAAAACCACCAGACATGAGTATCCCTTCCACTTTTGTCCGCAATTATTTATTTTGAACGAAGTGCAACCACTCTTGTGACAAGTCAGGATTGTTCTATTTCTATAGTCAGTATCTAGGAAAAAGGTCAGTGTCATTACATGATAAAAGATACAGTTCAAAGTTTCATTAAGCAGTAGAAGTAATGTGTTTTCAACAGTTTTGTCTTCTTTCTCTCCTTCTCTTTCTTCCTCCCTTCCCTCTTTTCCTCTTATATCCTGTTGCAGATTAAATTAATTTTTTATGTAAAGCAGAAAAATTGGGATCAACTGCTGAAAAGAAGGAATCAGTTAATTGAAAAATCAGTTTACATGTCTCTGGACCTGTTTTTCAAATGATGAAATCAAGATCAAAAATCCATACTAGTAAACATTACACAAACACAGAAATAGATAGTTACAGCTTTTCCAAATTATGTTGTCTGAAAGTGTTCAGCCGTGGATGAAAGAATATGTAAGCAAGAAGAGATTTTCCCTACATATCACTTTACTTGCATAAAATGGGAAATTAAAATATGGTTGTGGTTACTGTACACAGAATACATACTGTAAACCACCATCTTTTTCCCACACTGACTGGCTTGTTTATGAAAATCAGAGGGGAAAAAGTAAAACCAGCACAGCTTCCCCAAGATCCCCATCCTCAAAGCAAAGAGTCTCTGAGACTCAAAAGAAAGAGATCTCAAAACATCTTTGATGTTCCTGTGCCTTTGAAGTTTTGGGCAATGACTAGGTGGCCATTCTGTATCAATGAATAATGGCCTTGACCTGACTTGGACTCCCGATAGGCATCTTTCTTCTTTGGCACAGTTTTCTGAAAACTTACACTTCTCAATGTTTAATGTATCCTCTATAGTTTGAGATGTTGGAAGTCTGTCACAGAACAATTTTATTTCAGAACTGAATACTTCCTCTACTATAAATCACTTATTCAATAAGACTTGTAATCCAAATTTCACGTTTCCTCTTTCAGTTGTATACCATGTGTATTTATCACCTATCCATCATATTTCTATTTGTGCTCTGCACTGACAACCTGGTTTTGCGTCCTCATTTAATTAGGATGCACTAATGTCAAGATGTCTGAAGTTATGCCCTTGGTTAAATACCTCACAAAGTTGTAGTTTTAACTGATAAATTCCGAGGACAAATCTTATCTTCTGCTTTGATTCCTAATATAACACAACTGAATCTGTCAGGTCTGAAATTACCTTTTTAGGGTTTTGTTTTGGGGGTTTTTTTTGGCCATTCCTTTCTTCACTTCCTAGCACTTAGTCTTATAAAGAGACTTTGCCAGTACATGTAAGATTTTCTTTTTCATAAAGTACAATTCTTTTGGCAATTTTTTTCTGAAATATCATTATAAATAAAGTATTGTTCTGGCACCTAACTGGAAGAAAGGAAAAAACAAGATAGGAAATATATTTTGGAATTCAGTAAAAAGCACAAGCACTTTAATTAGATATTTTTCAATATCCCATCCAGTTTTAAAGATATAGTTTGTAGACTTATTTTTAGAAGAAGTAGAAGTTTTTCAAACATTTATCTTCTTAGTGAACTTCAGAAGTAGTTTGCTTTATCAGTGCAGAATTTCTATGTATAATCTTGCAAATTTGAATTGACTGGTTATTAAAGTGACAACATTTACTATAACAAATGCTATATGTAAAACATAGCATTTCATAATTCTATGAAATCATTTAGTTACACTTTTTCTTCTTATTACACCAAAGTAATTTTAAAAACATAAAACTAGTTTCTCTCACTCTCCTGTAATGAGATAAGTCAGAGCTGTTTACAAAATACTTTTATAGTCCATTAAAATTCATTTTCTTGTGGCAGTAACATCCATAAGTAGTTTTCAGGGAGGCAGGCAGAGAGCTGTTCTTCTGAACATTCTACAAAAAACTTTTTGACAAGCTCATGACCCAAACAAGGAGAATTAGATTTTGGTTTAGAGACTACACGACCATATTACAAGTTACGGTAAATTTTCCCAGAAGAGAAAGAAACAACAGATGTTTTCAGAGCCATCCCTAAGGACTCTGATGCAAAGGAAAGATTCCTTTCCCAAATACATTAGCACACAGTTGCATTCACATAACATGCATTGACTCCACTGCTATTTCAATATTTTGTTTATTTTCAATTCATTTTTGCCACCATAACTATGAGCAAAAAGCTTCTCATATTTTTAACAGAACATTGAAAAATGAGAAAGGAGCACTAAAATCCATTAAAGTGATTTGATGGTAAAGTAAAACCAAAACTATGACAAAACCAAAACAGAAACGCAAACCTTAGAGAGATAAGGGACTGACTAGATCAGTCAATATATTTAAATTTATTTATTTTATCAAAGGGAAAGTAGAGAGGTGACCTGATTACATTGGATAATGCAGTCATCAGAAGAAAATATGAAAAGTATATTAATCTAGATGAGAAAAACATCACAGTATCATTGTCTTGGACCTAAGAGTAGAGAAATTAAATTCAGAAATGTATATATGTATGTATGAACATGTATCATGAATGTGGTAACCACTGAATATGTTAGGAAAGGAAGAGGTGGTTTCTATCTAAAATCATGTGATTCTCTGGAATAAAGCTAAACACTACACATTGACTTTGACTGGCTTTGACCCTTACAAAAGTACCAATCAATGTACATGATTTAAAATTCCTGATTGGCTGGTGTATGTTTTCTGTACACTTTCCTGGCTTTCAGACTGGTCTTTCCTTTAGACCTCTTTAACTGCAGGTTTTGAAATAATTGTTTTCTTCCTCTAAGTGAACAAAATCTTGTCACAATTTTTTATTCCTGTAACTCTTGTCTATATGCCAGAAAATTAGCCAAGTATATAAATATAATTGTTTACCTAATTAAAACCTAAGACATAGAATCATAGAATCATTTAGGTTGGAAAAGACTCTTAAGATCATCGAGTCCAACCGTTAACCTAACACTGCCAAGTCCACCACTGAACCATGTCCCTAAGCACCACATCTACAGGTCTTTTAAATACCTCCAGGGATGGTGACTCAACCACTTCCCTGGGCAGCCTGTTCCAATATTTAACAACCCTCCCCGTGAAGAAATTTTTCCTAATATCCAATCTAAACATTCCCTGGGGAGGATCAAAGCTTAAATACTCTAAACTGAGTGTGACATCCAAGCTCATCACAGCTTTGTGGAAGGAAATAAGTTCATTTCTCACACACGACTTGGTACTTTGTGTATAGCTGAGACCTAACATTGGACTTCTCTGTTCTCATTTGCAAACCTGTCTGTAACTAATCTGCTGTTAGTGCCATCACTAAGCCTGCCAGTAATTTTGTTTGCTAGTTATTTTAAGATTATATTCCCTCATTTAAATTATTTACTCGACATTTTGAATCTCATTTGGTTACTTTTAGTCCCATTTTTTATACTTTCATATTGCTATTATTTCCTTGTTCCCTTTGCATTTGTTTCCTGTTCCAAGTTCTGGTCCACATGGTCTTTAGTTTAACATTGTTTGCAAACCTAATTAAAGTGCTGTTTATCTCTTCCTCCAGCCAATTAATGAGTATGTTAAATAATACAGGTTTTGTTGCAGCTTCCTTGCATACTTCATTGCAGATCTCAGGTCTAATAGTTCAGAATCTGTATGTATTGCAGCTTTTCTGTTTGCTCCTCTTCGGGTGGTTTGCTTTTCATATAACTGCTTTTATTTCCAGGCAAATATGATTAATTATACTGGTAAAGGTTTTTGACACACTATCAAATGACCTAGCAAAATCTAGTGTGAGGTGAACAAATTATTCTACCATTAGTTAATTTATAAGTAAGCACTTCAAAACCAATGACTGCTTGAAAACAATAATCTTTGGATTGCCATTGCTTAATTATATTAGAATTCCGCCACCCAGGTTTCCTAAGTCTGTTTTCTTTTGTAGACTGTGTTACTGAGCAGAGTCCTTGTTGGACACATTAGAGCAATTTCTTTGCACCACACATATTGAGAGTCCTAAAGCATTCCTAAACTAAATAAGATATGATGACTTAGAGAATTGATGATGAATGTTTTGCTCCAGCAGACTATTCCATGCAACAGTTCATAGTAAGAGCACCTGGAGTCAGAGAATCCTATAATTAATTGCAGACAAAGTATGGTATCATGCAAATTCAGCTCCTTCAAAAAGAATGTATGTGCAAAAATACATTTTATACAATTGCTTTTGTATAATTTTTCAGATATCACATTCACTTGTTTGTTCATATTTTTGTTCTTCCAGCAGGAGAAAATACATTAAGTCTTAATTATTTTAGATGTGAGAATTGCTTAGTTCTACTTTGTGCAAGAAAAGATACAAATCTAAAATGGNGGCTCTGACTTTCACCTTTTCTCCACTCATATTCCACTCCTCTGAAATAATACCTCTGTTGTGACCTTCCAGATAAGGATACAGAGTTATTAAAACACATATTCTCCTATACTGATGAGAAGAGCCAGAATAATTTCAAATGAATATTTATAGGATGATTTTTTTAATACACTGAGAAATTTTTCCACACTGGTAATTTTTATCAAAGTACTATTGAGAACTTAAGGTCTGAAGAAGCTTTGGTAGCCTTTAAGTAAAATGAAATTAGTTAACATCTAGTTGCTTTGTTACAAATGATGCAGTAGCACTACATAGTGTTACTTTTTTAATCATTCCTCTACTCATCACAGATATTTCAGCAAGAAATAGTGAACAAGGGTAAAACTACTAGATTTTTCATTGTAGTTCATATTTTGATCCCATCAGCAATGTGCTTCTGTCCTGCAGCTACTGCTACTTGGAAGCTAACAACTCAATGTCTAACTTCATGCAAACAATTGTAGGCATTCAGTTTTCAAAAGATAAAAAGATGTGGAAACAAGGTAGTTCCAATTAGAACCAAAACCCGTGAGTATTTGTGGATGGAACTTCTCTTACATGAGGTTACTAAAGTTTGTTAATTAAAAGTAATTAAGAAGGATGCTTTGTATTAAGGTTCAAAACAAGTTCTGTGGATTTATGGAGCCTTGGAAGGAATGACTTTTAGTGAGACTCATGTAAAATTTTCCGTAGGATGCTTGAGTTTTACAAGATCTTGTCAGAAGCATAAGAACAGAAATAGGAAAGCTGGCTAAGAAACAAAAAGTAAGTACGCACAGTTAGATTAGCTTTCCCATGGATTACACGAACCTTTTTTTTTTTCTTTTTTGAGTTTCCAGAAAAGGCTTTCCACAAGCTGTGCCAGATGTCTTTCTCCAGTGCCACATCACCACTCTTTGAATCCACTGAATAGCAAGACCACTCTTGGCTAACACTGAGTGTTACAGTCTTTTTGAAAACAAACAGAAAAGATAAGGAAATCTGTAGCTCATTTCTTTACATTCTAGCCAAAAACAGATTTCCAAAGTTACCAGCTAGACTGTCAAACCCTAAAGTCTACCATGTGGTGAAATGCCCTGATTTTCATGAAAAATGT
>VYZW01044695.1:7126-21902 GCA_013401315.1 Balaeniceps rex | reverse complement strand
CGAACACAGGTTTTGAGTTGGAGTCCCGAGGCAGGGAAGCCTGCCCTGTGCATAATTTCATTTCTCTACCTAAAATGGGTTTGCAGAAGTGGTCATTGTTATATCTGTATACATTAAAATAAGGCACAGCAAATCCAGGCCTGACATTCAGGTTTGCTGCTACACCATCCACTGCTCTCTCTGGAGCTCTCATCCAGAGCTACTTTTCCACAGCACTGTAGCGGTGCTATTTGATTTTGATTTATCACAAGTGAATTATTATAATGAAATCACCAACTCGATTTAAGCCTCTGAAAAAGATATGGTTGGACTAACAAAAAATTGTTCTGCAAAACAAGCAATTATTGTTAGGTTCACTGGATAGTGGCCTTAGCAATCTAACTGATTATAGAAAGTTAATGATTTAAAAAGCAATGAAGAAATAAGAGATTAAATCATTTAAATCTGCATGAAAGACTCCAGGAGGAATTTTACAGTGATTTTCACTGCATATTTTATTAGATATGTGATATTTTATTCATGGGTAAAGTAAATATAACAATTAGGAATAATTAGCATTTCAGCACAGAGTGTTATCTAATAGGTTAAAATATACATATAATTCTTCATTTAAATTCTGTATCTTCACATTTTCCCCTTTCTGGTTCAGAACTTTTCCATTTAGCATAGCACTTACACGAACATTATACAGCTCCCAAAGAAACAGAAACAGAGAAAACTAGTGGCTCTCACCTTTGATATCTTACTTTCCTCCACTCCTTGCATTTTACTCATTTTCTTTTTCAATTTCCTCTTGGGTATAGCTTGTCAGATAAGCCCAGCATAAACTTTCAGGAAACTTTTTCACTTTCATCTTTATTTTTCCACCATACTCCCCCCTCTCATTCCCAAACTAATGTGTGCAATGAAAACCTACTTTAAATCTAACCCTGCACTTACAAATCCACCAGTCTACAGTTGACTAAAACTATGTATTCGTGTCTGTACCACCTCTTCCACTACAACTTTAATGCTAAAGAGGAATACTGTACTTACTTATCCTTTCTCATTAAGTGTCACTTTTTATGTGGGTGGTGGTTGGTTTTTTTGGGTTTTGTTGATTGTTTGGTTTTTTGTGTGGGTTTTTTGGTCTTTTTGTTTGTTTGTTTTGTGGGGGGTTTTGTTTGTTGTTGTGGTTTGGGTTTTTTTGGGGTTTTTTTTGTTTGTTTTTTGTTTGTTTGGTTGGTTGGTTTTGGTTTTTTGGGGTTTTTTTGTTTGTTTGTTTTTGTTTTTTATGCAACACTTAGAGCTCATAGAAGATCCCTTCTTTGAGCTGATGCGGTTACCCCAGACCAAAGCAGGAACAAGACCCTCCAGCTGAAGTGCACTCTGTGGTACAATACAGAATACAAAATACCTCCTTCTCTGAATTAAGTATATTATCACTGAAACTAGGATATAAATTTTGAACCTTACAAAATTACAGCACTGCACAATTTCAAGCCTGTTCCCTTGCCAAGTTTCAGAACTGTCGTCCAAACACCAGTACATTTCATCTACTAACCTTCAATTTCAGCCTGTGTCCTCCCTGTTACACAGATCAGTTATAACTCTCCAAGTCACATAAACCATTATTAATTATAGTGGTTGCAGACACAAGAGAATCTTTTCCTTACTGCCTCTCACATAACTATTTGGACAACAATAACCAGAAAATAACGTCTATAAACTATAGTCTTCCTATAGTGAAGAATAGCAGAGGAAACTGCCCTGCTGGTGTTCATGGGAAGAGACTGAAGTACAGCAAGATACAGCGAGACAGACACCTCTTCCTCACCCATTCTTACACTATTTTAGACTCTATGTTNGTTTAAATTACTACTTCTACATCAAGACCACACAATTAAATTCTACTTCGTAGTGGGAGACAACAGCACTTCCTCTTCTCCCTGTGCTGCTTCAAGTACACAAGCCAGCTAAAACCTGTGCCCAGAAGGTTTTGCCCAGTCCTTCATTACCTGGTGTTGAGGATAGTTTAACTAGTGCCACGCTTAATGCGTTTAGCACGTATTCCGTGCCAAGTATCACATTGCACCAGCTCACCTTCTCCAATACAGTCTACTAGCCTAGACGAGCAACGAAGCTATAGTCAACATTACTCTAAAAAAGGCAAATGTAGCTCATTTTGGTAACTACCGCAAGCAACAGGTCAACTCCTACTTGCTAATGGACATCATAGATAGCGCAGGAAGATAAAATAACTTCACAGAATGAAAGGAATTGCATCTGCATCCAAGAAGCCCAGTATGAAGCTAGCTGCTAGACAGCCAGTCAGTCTAGGGCACAAAATGCCCCAGAGAAACATGAGCTTTCATGCCCAGTTCGCAGCCACTATGACGGTTTGCCGGCAAACTGCGTGTTATGATTTACTGTTGGGCTGTGACTGTCATACTTGCCTCTTGGCACTTTTACATAGCACAAACAAATGAGTATATCTGGGGCTCTCAGAGATGGGTGTCAGCATGACCAGAGCCATGAATTGGACTGTAAGGCCTAGGATCCACAGATGTGGAGCCATCCAGGTTTTGACAGACGTGCCAAGCCTGCCTCTGAAATTAGAGTTTTCTATCAATTTCACCAGCTTAGATAACAACTTCTTCCTTCTGGAATTCAAATCTAATTAAAAAAAAAAAAAAACACCAACCCACACCAAAACAACCCCCAGAAAGCGGCATCTGAGTTTGCAGACGCAGAAAGGTATCCTAGTTTGCCTCATTACCAGTATATCACTTGAAGTCAACATTTTGCACGTACCAAGATATCATGTATCATAATATATACTTATACATAACACGTTTTCAGAGTTTGATTATTTTCTCATATTTGCTCAAAACATAGATCATTTTATGAATACCTTTTCCTTTTCCTATTGGTCACTCTTAAGTTCAAACAGAAATAGTAATTGTCTATGTCTAATAAAGTTTTCTAAACACTAAAGATATAAAACACAGACTATGTTTGAAGGGTGTGCAGATTGAAGAGTTTTACCATGCTGTCATATGTAATTCAGGTAATTAGGAAAATTAGCTAGAAACTGATAGCCAAATAGAACTACTCTTTCATATAAACTATTTTTAAAACCATTGTTAGTGTGCTGAAAAAAAGAAATCAAGCAATGGAGTAGCAGTGACAAAGAGTAAAAATACAAACCTCAAAAGGTAAAAGCCTCCAATAAATTCCAGCAAAAAACAGCCTGTCATGGCAGATTATAGATAGCTATATATCAAATAGAAGAAAATTATGTCAGTTCAAGTCTGTATCTAGGGAGTAACCTAATGGCTTACAGAAGTCATCTCCTGCCAATACCACTTGCTTTACAGGGCCAGGGAGTGGAAGAGAACCATACTTAATGCCTTTGTTCATTAAGTTAAATGAACCTTAGTTGGTAGGTTTATGTAGTCACAGTCTTAAAAGATTTTTCTCCAGTGTGTTTTTTCAAAGATTGCATTGTGAGAATAAAGACTCTGTGCATCCATAAGTAGTCATCTGAAAGCGCACAGCAGCTGCGATTGCCATGTCAGGCATGTGTTAGGACACCACTTGTAAATGGATGATTGGGGTTTTTTCTCCATCTTTATCAAGGACAAAAGAACTTGAAATAACACTAAGAATTATTTAAGAACATGAAAAGGAGCTGCCTGCTGTAGTCAGCAATCCATGGGCTCAGTTTAAAAATCTTCTGAAGTCAACTAAGCGACTCACTTGGATTATGAGAGACTCTGGATCAGGCCCTGGTGATCACTAAGAAACACTCCAGAAAGCAGTGACACCTAATGGCAAGCATGCCTTTGGAGGATAGCAAGCCATAATCTATGACATGGAAAATTATCCCTCTTTAGCTGCAGAGTAACTAGCACTAAAACACATTACAGGGACTGAAATACTATCACAAATTTAAGCACCTGAGAGAGAGTTTAAGAAATAGGACACACAGAAACACAGAGTATGTCACGCATGCTGTGCATTTAAGTAGAACATAGTTACTAATAAAACCTACTGGCTGCTAAGCCACAGCGCGCTGTATTCCAGGTCTTCATCCGTACATATGTTTACAATAAGTNAGACCTTAACACTCATCTGTAAACACTACAGGCACATAGAGATTTATTTGTTTTTAATAAATCTGTTTCGCTTGCTTGTCCTGCACTTTACAAAATGTATGTGAGAATACTGTAATGAACAGTTAGTGACATACACTACGTACCTTCTAATGAGGCTTTACCAATAGCACAGCAAATTAAATTCCTATTACCAATGCACAGCACAATACAAGCCAAGCTGCATTGTAGTACAACAGCTTACAAGATGAAACATGGACATGCATACCACCAAGCTAGATGACTCCCTTTCCCTTGCAAAAAAATTTCCCATTTTAAGGGCACTGCCACATCAACAGAAGAAGTAAGCAACAGACCCCATGCTGGAATTACCCTGATATTATCATCCATGGTATGGAAGAGCTTAAAAGCATGAACCGAAACTCAGGACACAGCAATGCTGGGAACTTCTCTAACACAAGAAATGCAGCAATCCTGGCCTGCAAAGTCTTTAGATTTTTAAGCTGAGAGGAGTAAGGGAAGAGCAGATCTAATTTCCTCTCTTAGAAAAAAAAAATACAGTCTATATCTAAAAATATATATTAAAAGCATATATATAAATATATGTAAAAGCGCACACACACATATATATAACTATATATTATATATATTTCTGAACTTGCCATTGAAAATAAAAAAAGCTAAGGGCAGTACTCAACTGACTGCATATGACCAAAGCCACTGATAAGCATTAAAAACCTGACTTGCAGTAATCAGGGTGAACCTGAACCATTGCTGCACACTGCTGCAAAGAATTAGCCTTTAAAAATACTTTAGTGTATTTTTTCAGCAAAAACTTTTGTATCATACTATGTGACTGCTGCCCTAGGTGATTTTACTGCACCTAATACACACGTTTGCATATATGTTTCTATATGCACAATAGGAAACCCATATGCACATAATGATGTATTACTCTACATGTCAAGGGAAAAAAATGAGCAAAGTACAAAATATAAAAGCATGAAACCAACTGTAGAAGATATAAAGCACACACAAATTGTGCAGTTGACAAGGAATGCCACCTAATCCCTGCTTAATTAAAGCACTGTTCTAAACTCCTGTTTAGGGATTGAGGAGTGTGGGACGACTGATGTATGAAGAAAATATCAGGCAGCGTGGCTAATCTCAAAGACTTTGGAGTTTTCGAGCTACATAAATCAGAGCGACTTTTTGAACAGCCTCATAAAACACAAAATCATTGCCATTCCACTCACGACTTTCAGATTCTTCCTACAGCATACAGATCATTAGGAAACTTCTAAGCAATCAAGTAATGTGGGGCTGATGAAATTACTCAATCAATGCATGGGCTGAGAGAAGCAGCATAATACAGAATTGCACAGTTTTGACATGGTAACCCTGCCCTTTTTTATATAGGGGTAAGGAAAATTACAGGGGAGTCGATTCACTTCAACATTTTCACAAGAGTGCTTAACGTAGTCTTTCTGAACCGCCGGCTCCTATTTACAATAGCAGGGCAGCAGAAACGTACAGACTATAAGCAGCCCTACCAACATTTAAAATATGATACAGGAAAATGTTTATTTTTAAATGTGTGCATTTACATACACACAGACCTGCTTCTAATGATCAAAAGCAGCAGCTATAATCATTCAGAAGACAGAAATATGAAAAAGCATATCACAGATAAATCCCAGTCACCATACCCCTCCCACTGCCATCACCAAGTCATTAATCTCTACTCACTAAATTGTAACATTTTCTGTCATTGTCCAAGAGATGACATAACATAATTTGATACAGAAAACATCCTTTTACAGGAAACACATCAAATAATACATAGGCAAGCAAGACAGCGCGTTATACTGAAAAAGTAAGTGCTATCAGAAAGAGGGTATGCACAGGTAACGTGTTATTTCTTATGACCATCTACCCCTCCCAAACACGGGAAAATATTTTCCACTTGAATATCTTAACACTGTAGAATGAGAAAAAGATAATGTGTTCATTTTGTTTGTTGCCTAAGGCATCAGTACCACTTCTGGTAGTATTTCTTTTCCCCTGAACTGAGCACTTTGTTTTCTTCTTTGACTTTATAGATTCTTGTGTAGTTAGAGTACCCTGTTACTGCTTTTCATAACTCATATAAATAAATATATTTTATTATTTATGCCTAAATATTTTATACATAAGTTTACTCAGTACAAGTGGAAGAAAACAAAAACGGAAGAAAACAAGAAGGGGGTCAAAAGGTGTTACTAGGGGCCAAATTTTCACCTCTGAGCTGTACAAGTTGGAATATTTAGCTGTCTACTCATTTAGTGTTAAATTAGTTCTAATTTCAGGTCATTTGTTTTCAGTGTATCCATTCTAATGAATTTAAAGCTCTGTGTAACAATTATCCGTTTGCCATTTTCATAGCAACATAAACCAGTCTATAAAAAGAGGTAATCTCTCAAGACAAATTAATCATGTGAGAAGCAACTACTTTGGGTTTGGTGGTTTTTTCCTGCTTTCAATGAGGATTTACTGTGCTGATGCATCTAATCACTAACTGCATTATAAAAAACATCAGTGGTAAAATGTGTTGCGTTCATCCAATATAAACAAGTGAAACAAACAAAATTGTCATTAACATGAAGAGAAAAAAAGCTATGGTCTCCCTTGATACTAGTGCAAAGGCATACAGCTCGCCCAGCAACACTCCCGGGAGGATGGGTGACAGGGGATTGCAAAGAAACTCATCTGCTACACAGTCAAAATTTCCCCCCAAATCCTAAGATTTGATCTGCTTGTTACAAGCTCCTAAGAAAGAAATCGTAAGACATAACCGTCTCCTAGTGTCGCTTTAACAGAGTCTACAACGGGGAAGAATTAACAAAAAAAAAGTCATTCTCCCTTTAAAAGGAGGGCATAAAGCGCTGCCTCCCCTGTGCAATATTTGATGCTCCAGTCGCACACAGCTATAAGGACTGACCCCTATAAAGTTGCGGTACCTAAGGGAAGCGGTAGCCCGTGGGTTCGGGGTGGGGGGGCTATACGAAGGGCTGGGGCATCGCTCCCCAAGTATCGGCGTCCTGCAGGAAAGCTTTTGGCGGCCGGGCTTTCCAAACGCTCTTCCCGCTTTGCCTTTCAGAGAAACCCGCTACGGATCCCCACGACAGGCACCGGCAGACATGTTTATAAAGCCAACCACGGGGAGAGCGGCGGCTGCCCCACGGTCGGGGCCGGCACCGCCCCTGGGACACCCCCTCTCCCCCAAAACCCCAGCGAGGCCCTGGCCCCAAATGCACCTTCCCCGGGGCAGCGCGGCGCCGGCCGCCCGCCCGCCCCCGCATTTCCAGGCTCCCGCTCCGCCTGCGTGCGGTGCCTGCAGATGGGCGAGCGGCCGCGGGGGAAGCGTCCTCCTCCTCCTCCTCTCCCCGCGCATCCCCGGCCGGCGCAGGGGGGCGACCCGCTCTCGCCAGTCGCGGGAGCAAAACGCCGCTCGGCAGCGGGGCTCGGCGCTTCCTAGGGATACACCCGCCGAGAAGGGAGGGCTGCCGGGCCGGGGATGCCTCCGGATAACGGGGAGAGAGAGGGGACGGGCGGCGGGGGGGAAGCCCGGCGCCCTCTCCCTGGTTGGGAGTGCGGGCAGCGCCGTGCATGGGCATCACCCGAGCTGCCCCTCCGCCGCTCGCCGCGGCCGGGAGGGGGGGCCCGCCGCCGCTGCCAGCTGCCCCCCCTGCACCCGCCGCCGGCGGGGGAGGCCGCTACCCTTCCTGAGCGCCGCGGCCCCGGGAGGCGCCCGGCCGGTGGCGGCCTGGGGCAGCCGGAGCCCCCCGTCCCTGCGGCCGTCCGTCCGCGGTGAGGGGAAGCGCTCACGTTGCCAAACCACCTGTTCCGCCGCGGGAGAGGAAGGCGGGATGGAGGGGGTGAAGGAAGAAAGGAAGGGGGGGGGGTGGTGCGTGGCTGTCCGGGTGGTGTGGGAAATATGGGAAGGCTTGGGGTACCCCGCCCGAGGGCGAGCCGGGGCAGGAGAAAGGCAGGCTGGAGCTGAGGGGCAGCGGGGAGTGACCGGGGAAATGCCCGAGCCCTGCCCCCCCCCAGACCACCGGCCGCGCAAAACCTCAAGGTCTAAAGCACGCACATACCCCGCGGACAAGAAACCTTTACATAGAGCGGTAGGGGGGAAAGAGGACGCCTAAGATCCTGGTGGAAAGCAATTATAAAAGGGGAACGAACAAACAAACAAAAAGGCAAGCCAGCAAGGGCTAAAAGAGAGAGGGGGCTGCGGGGGGAGGAAGCCTGCCAAGAGAGGGAAGGTTGCAAAGGAGAGCTGGAAAAGTGTCCAGCAGCACCAGCAGACGCAGCACCCCCTTACCGATATGAATGATTGAATCTGCAATCGCCGCTTTCCAGGTTCGAGTCCAACAGACGGACACGACCAGGATGAGGGAGAAAACTTCCATCTCCTCCGGAGGTCCAGGCTTTGTAACAAAAGATCTCTTCACCAAACGGTGCCACCGCGGAGGATAGCGCGGCGCAGGAAACCCAAGAGTTTGAGGTGCGGCCGGCGGAGCGTGTAAATCCCGGTGGCTGGCGCACGGCCGCGGCTGGGCAGGGAGTGAGCCCGGGGCTCCAAGCGCCTCTCCCCTCGGCGAAACCCCGCGTCACTTCGGGGGGCTCCTGGGCAGCACCAGAGTTGCTGGGAGCGCCGGCAGCAAATCCATCCAGCCCGGGCGCCGCCGCGGGCAGCAGACGCCTCTGCTGGTCAGACAATCCCCATCCTTCCGCCGGGTCCAGGGATCCGCTCGGTCCCGGCTGCTGCACAGCAACTTCCAACCCACACCACCCACACGCTCACACACACACACGCAGACACGCGCACACACACAAACCCTCTTGGCCAGAGAAGCCCCAGGAGCCCGCAGCAAATAGAGCTCGCCTTCAGCGAGGGAGGAGGAGCGGGCAACCGGGAGAGCAGGCGATCCCGCTTCCAGCAGCCAGATTCCTGCAGGAAAAGCCCCCCCGGAGGCCAAAAAACAAAGTGAACTTCAAGGTAATGCAGATAGTAATGCAGAGATTTCCCCCCACCCTTCGCTTAAAAAAAATTGCTTCCCACAACTGGAGGGGGAAAAAAAAAAAAAAAAAAAAAAGAAATCTGCAAATCAAGCCCAGCGTGCTGTCTCTGTCGAGCAAGGTAGTGGTTGGACAGGGCAGGAGCGAGAGGAGGAGTGCCCGGAGCAAGGCAGAGGAAAGCAGATGATGGTCTGCAGGTTGCTTTTGGAGCTTGCTTTGCTAGTGGGATGCAGAGAGAGCTGGCAGCTACAGCACCAGCCAGCACGTTGCCTAGAAATGGATCACCTAGGAGAAGGAGAGAGAGCGAGAGATAAGTGCTATCAGCCAGAGAGGGAGAAACAGAGAGAGCGAGCGAGTGAGAGCGCTTCTCTCTAATAACCACCTCCTCCCCCTATCTGCAATACAAGGGAGAAACAAAATAGAGCTCTCATCTCCCTTGAAATCTTCAGCTGGGACTAAGGAAGAGACATAGGCAGGAGTGCATACAGCCTAAAAATACATTAGGGGGAGGGAAAGGCGGAGGGAGGGGAGATTTTTTTGAAGTGTTATGCTCAGCTTAAAAAAAAAAAAAAAACAACCCCATTTATTTAACCTTGTCACTCCACCGCAGGTATCAAGTTCAAAGCTAGATGGGCACTTTTGCTTCTCAGTCTTTGACAAGTGAGTCGGGGACATTGCTTGAAGGGGAGAAGGAAAAAAAAAAAAAAAGAAGAAAAAATCAGGGACATCTGGCCTCAAGGGGAAAATGAAGACCTACAAATCTATTAATATGACTTTAATTATCTGTGTTCTTGATTGAATTCTCACAATTCTTTAAAGCAATGAATTGGCTCTTTTCTTCCTCACTCTTTTAGTGGAGAAATTTCTACGGGAAAACATTTAGAACATACTTTTCATGCTCAGGGTACTATGAATTCATTAACCAATTAATCCACAGACTTCTCGTGCTGTAGTTAAATACATTATCCCCATTACACAGACAGAAAATTGCAGAGACAGGTTAAGTATGTTCCTATAAACTAGGAACATAGTCCTAGATTTAGACAATCCCCACTTTAAGTCTTATTACACTTTCTTCTGACTTTGATTTTTCTAGTCACACTAGAGACAAGATACAGAAGCCAAAGAATTGCTCCAACATAGTGGTTATATCCTAAACTCACATAAGCCATTGATAAGACCTGGTAGTCCTTTTAGAAGTCTAAGTAGAGGTTGATCAACCCCTTTTCTTCAGAAAGAACCTTTTTTGAAGGCATCTCCTTAGTTATAGCACTTAGATTAAGTTCATCATATCTGACTTGCATATTTCTCCTGACTTACATATATCTTCTTTCAGCCATGGGACTAGTTAGCAAGCACACTTATACACCTACAAAATTTAAGGATTTAGTAGTTCAAGAGGAAGAAATAAGATTTTTAAGAAAAGACAAACTAAATCCATGTTAAGGAGCAAGATAATTGAATCTATAAAAAAAAAAAAAAACAACACCAGCAGCAGTTTCTACTTTGCTTAGGTCCACATTGGCAGGTGAGTACTTCCCTAAAAATAGTAACAGTCAAAAGGCTTCAAGCCAGATCCAAAGCACAGGGCAGGGCTCATCTTTTCACTGGCTAGAATGGGATTTCTGTCTGCTAAGACCTGTAACAAATCACAACTAAAGTTTACTTTAAGGGACAAAAGAAATGGTACATAAAGAGAACAAAAGATGATGAGCAGTGTGAAGCACGTCTCACAAATTATATCACTCAGGTGCTGCATTTGTCCATATCCTCTGTGGAAGTCACAGATCTGTTATGGATAGCAGCAAACAGTAAAAAGAGGCGTTTTTTTCTATAAATGACAGTTTATGCACAATATCAATGAGTGTAGTGGCCATTAATTTTACGAATAATAAATTCTGATTCATCTGAGAAACTTTTGGAACTGGTTGAGTCATTATTACTTCTCCACAAAAGAAGAGAGTTCACAAGAAATGTTAATTTACTTCTTTGGGGGGCAAGTCAGAGCAGTACTCTTTAATAACGTACAATGCACAGTAGGCAGAATAGGAAATTTAATTGAAAAACTTTGCAAAACTATAGTTTTTTAATCCTCAGTTTAGATAATATTAAGAATTCTGAGGCCTTATCTAGAAACCAGCTACCCTTACTGACTCTTTAAAGCATCCAGTACCCTGAGTTGGCCACACTAAATGGAAATTTTCGCTTAAGTCTGTAGACATACTTAACAGGACAGGAGGCACAGCCAAGAGTTTGTAGCTCACAAATACCCTCTAACTAATAAACAAATGCTTTTGGAGTGTAGCTCTGAATAATAATTCCAGTGGTAAAGAACACTACCTGAAAATTTGAGAGGAATGAGACTGAAGTAAAGTTAAAAAGTAAATTGCAGAAAGTTAAAGTTAGGGGAGAAAAAAAAAAAAAAAAGAATTCCAGAACAGGATTTACTAATACGGTGAAAATATTGTCCAAAAAAAATACTAATAATCAGATCTGGGTGAATGCAGGCCTCTTATAAGCCATGAGCACCATTCTCAGGACTTCAGTGATTGCTGCCTCGGGCATTTTGGAAACTTAAGTCCCACAGGTTTCAGCCACACTGCTCTTCCTTCACTACGATTTCCCTCCCAAAATGTCCTCAGTTACATCAACATCACTTCAGCTCCACCATTAGTATCCATGGGAGAAGCACCACCATCGACCAACCAATGTTTCTAACAACAGGGAGTAGTTTTCTTCTTTCTAGTAGTCTAACTAAAATGTGGTTAATGGTTGAAGTACCTTATGTTTCCACTGATCAGCTATTAAAGTGTTGCACATTAATGCAACCCCTAGAGGAGCAGCAAAGAAAGGATGTTCTTGTAAAACAGATGCAGCAGGGGGAAAAAAGTGTCCATCTAACATTTATTTCCTCACACCCACACATAACGCTCTGCTACTTTAACCAAGTCAGCTTGGGACCTGAGCTTCTATCTACAGATGAAAGATAGCTAAACACAGAAGTCTCACATGCCTTTCAGTCATCTAAAGCCTTAACTTTGACAATGCTATGCCCCTTTTCCTGTCTGGTTGGCCATACAAGCAGACCTGGCCATACAGAGGTCAACTTTCAATTTGTTTAATTCTTAGTCCCAGGAGATCTTTCAGGTATTTGAAGAAATTAACATAGTGATAAAACAGTCTCACTTAGAACCTTCACTGTTGGGAGGTAAGCAGAATAGCTAAGCCTTACAATGACAGTCCTAAATTACATAGCAAATATTTACCATACCCATACATGAGCATTAAACACACCTCTTGCACATTAAAATTCAATATTTTTGTATTCAAGTGTATTGCTTAAACTTAGAAAAAGTTTAGATGAGATGAAATCAGATTACACCCTAGGTTAGTCCACCAGTCCATTTGCTCCAACACCTTTTTCATTAAGGCCCCTAAGTTATTACTTCAGAGGAAAAAAAACAGTGTGCACCCATCCCACTGTTTTGTGCTGTGCACTGTGGGAAAGGGAGTAGGGTCCTTCCTGACCCCTACTAAGCCATCACCTCCTATCTTGAAGTTTGATATTCAATTAACCTTTTCATCTTAGCTTGCATAGTTATAAATCTTGTTAACAGTCACAGAGTTATCCTAAAAATAAAATAAATAAAAAGGGAAAAAAAAAACAAAACAGCAGCATTAAACTCAGTGACCTTCTGTAACAGTGAATTCCAGCAGTGCCAACTGGCCGTGAAAAATAACATCTCTTTCACTTGGTTCTAATTTGCTCCCTTCTCTTTCATAACATAGTTCAATATTATTGCATTAAGGGGTGGGATTAAAAAGAACTGATCATTTGTTACAGGAGAGAACCTTCAATCACAAATACGTAATAGTCATACCCAAATTGTTATTGATGTCATCTGAACATGGGAGAAAGGCCAGGAAGGCCCACCTGCTATTGCTAAGATTGGTTTATTTCTGGTCTTTTAGTATCATTTGTTTTCATTTTCACTGCAGCAGCTGCTTCTTCTTTGAGTCTTTGTGGGTCATTTTTAAAATGAATGCTCGTGAGAGGGGAAAATTAACAGTAATTCTGTGAATCTCCATATTTCTTTGATGGCTATATGCAAGCATGTGGTTTTTTCCTCTCTTCAGATGATATCTGGAAGTGCTGATTTGTCACCAAATAGTAACATTATAGATGAAATGCAGGACCCTGTAACAGTCTCAGTATTACAACTGTCGAAAGGTAACAGATTGGGTAACCGGATCAACATAGGCAGCTCCCTGCAGAGAGCCATTTCAGTGGGCACAGGATCTCCCCAGAAGGATGCCACTCCCAGATCATATCCTAATTTACATGTGATGAGGCAAAAAAAAGTTATCATTAATATTAATTTAATTCTTGTTACTTATGATTATTATGATATAGCCTGTGAGAAGATCTGCTTAACTTTAAAACTTGGTGTACTCAAGGCTGGCCAGATAAATATTTCATGATAGTAAGACAACCAACCATGGGCCTCCACCCCCTAATTTACGTAGGTCAACATGTTCCATTTGACAATGTTATTTCAATCTAAATAACACTGAGATTCCCACCTTTTAAAAACACAAACTGACTAATATCCCTCGCATTGCATTGCTATATTTTTTTAAAAATAAATGCATTCTTAAAAAGTGCTGATATAAAGCAACTCACTAACAGACCTATCAAGAGACCGTGTGCCACAAGCAAATGTTCCTCTGCCACTGAGCTGGTGCCCAAACTCTCAGGGAAAGCTGCTAGCTCTGAGAGGTTACTTCAGTTGACATGCCTACTCAGTCTTTGCTTTACCTGGCATAGCTTCAAACAAGAAGTCATCTGGGAGGGCTTTAGTTAAGAGGACATCTGTCCATTAGGAAATAGACTTGCTTCAGTGACTGCCAAATAACCTTTAAATGGAAGCTTTAGCCTACTGCCGACTTTAAGGTTGTTCTCAGCATTATGAAAGAGGTCCAGGTTAATAGGACCATTTGAATTCTAAGTAGTGGCCCAGAGATTGACTCCATCTGTCCTGTCACACTTTGAATGAAACATGTACCTCTTGGGCCTCTGTCACCACTTCTGAATAGTGGGGATAATCTTGCCTTTACTTAATGGAATAGTTTGAGGACTAAATTAGTTCATTTTTTCAAATGTGAAGTATTATATCCTTTTTCCAATTTCCTTCATTGTGTTTCTCCATAGCTTAAACATATGAATGTGTATGTATCTGCAAGAGCATGTGTGTGTATGTGCACATGCAGGTAGATAAATAGATAGAAAGTAATTTCATTTGGCCATTATACAAATAAACAGAACATTAAATATTTACTGCATTTCAACAGACAGTGCATGTTATGGCCTTGAATATCTTATCACAAAGGAACAAATGCCAAACCAAAATCAAGAATTATTCTGCTGGGCAGAAGAAATAAAAAAATTTTGTGCAGTACATAGCGAGGATTTAAAAGTTTTTGCTGTTTTAAAACTACATTGTTATTGAGTTTAGTTGAGAGCTTGTATCTTATCCTTTAGCCTCACTACACAAAACTCAGAAAGTGGTTATGAAATAAAGCCAACCCTTAGAGCAACCAGTGTTATCAGAGTA